>JAIUCT010000028.1:2904016-2950806 GCA_021307375.1 Tetraneura akinire
AATAATAATAATAATAATAATAATAACGCGAATAATAATTATTATTGATAACGTCAGAACGTCAAAGTTTCTTACTCTTTGAAACTCTCCGGATGTCCGTCCAGACGTTTCTTCAATTTAAACCCGTTATTATACGATATTATAATATAATACGCGATTTTCGGCCGATGTAACGACCTCCGGATAGTCTGATATTATTATTATTATTATTATTATTATATTTTTCAAAATTTTAAAATATAATAATTTAAACACGTTTTTAATCATTATAATGCAAAATTCACGAAAAAAAAAACAACAACAATAAATGTACTGTAATGACCCAAAATCAAGAGAAATATCCAGTTCGGAATTATTTGTGTTTAATCTGACACCGTTGTTGTCGTATTATTTGAATTTAATAAATTAAACGTTTTTTAAACGACAGTACGATAACACGCAGGGTACGATCGTACCTCCGTGTCGCAAATACGTTGTAATCGCGTATAATATGTTTCACGTTATTTACAATATAATTATGTTTGTAACACGGAATTCCGATCGTCTTGTACGGTGTAAGTAATTAATTTTTATTATATTATACTACGAAGAGACTTTACCAGTTTTATATTATGATTTCAAAATACATAATATTAATTTCATTTTAACTACAATATAAAACGAATCGCTTAATTCACTATAAACTGTAATGAATAGTGCGGATGTCGACACGACCGTACAGACGTTTTAAATTAAATAAATAAATAGAAAATCGAATGGTAGTGTCGATAGATGCACAAATTGAACAATATCAAACATGTTTCGTATCTTACTTAACGACTAAACGATAGACAAATGCATTTTGTATAGGGTTAATGGTTAAACCATTGTATAATAGCGGTCTAAGTATAAAAACTCATGTATTAAAAAACAATTTAGTATCAGATATCAATTAAAGATTAAATAAATTGTGGAAGTTAAAAATAATATAATATAAAATAAGACGTTCGCTACGATGTCAGATATATTATTAATCTTAATAAACAATGTACATTTGAATGTACAGTAAATTATACAGTTTAGTTGTTATATATTATTATGTAACCGGTTGTTTTTTTAAATACAATTTACTTGATAATATTTGATAGTACGTCATAATATTAGTGTTTTCACTACTTTAATTATAAAAGTCAACGATGTTTTAATGTGATTATAATTATTTAGACTACGATTATATTATTATAGTTTTTCGCTTAATTGATTAATTATTTTTTTTTTTAGTTTCCTTCGTTTCCCAAATTAATAATTTTTCGTTTGAAAATAATTATTCAATTATATCTTTTATAATATGAAAGCACTGTACTATAAAAAATAAGTGTGAAGTTCTACCGTTAAAAATTAAAAATGATAAATCGCAAAAATTTTATTTGTAAGCACGTCGCCGGTTCTATGACAATAATTTACAACTACCTACCTACTTTTATTACAATTCAATTTCTGCAGTTTTTTTTTTTATTGTTTTAACCTTTGTCGTCTGGTGGCTTTTTATGGTACTCATAAATTTATACAATTATAATATTATATTATATTATGTAAAATATATAATACACATTTTGTCTACAGGATGTTTTGAATTTTACGTTAAAAAGTAGTGGAAAATGCATACGTTTTTTAAGTTATCTCCATTATTTTTGTACCATGAGTTTCTGATTTTTCTGTATACAATTTAATAATATGTGAATTATGTGAGTGCAAAAAGAGGTTAAAGGAAGGTAGACATTTTTTTTTCGCTAAGACCAAGTAAAACGGTTATGAATTATTCATCTTAAAAAGTTAAATTTCGAGTATCCTTTACCTTTATGTCTCGCATTATAATTGTCATATTGTTGGTACAAAAATTGTTTCATTACTTAGATTTGTGTTGTTCATGGTAAAAAAATATAAATAATGTAATATAATATAGGTAATTTCATTAATTTTTGTACATATATGACGTATATTATATGTATATTATAAAAAAAAAAAGGAATTAATATAAAAAAAAACATGTAGATTAATAATAATTTATTTTTAGTGAATTAAGTATTAAATTTTTCATCTAATTTAAATCGTATTTTGTTTGGGAAATATTGAATGAGAATAATTGATTAGTTTATTGTTTATTCATAATTTTTTTGTTGTCACGTATTCCATTTTCAATAATACCTTCATATTTTGATTGCAAACGTTTCGTTCTTTTTAAAGATTCCATTATTCCAAATGACATATTACTCAAGATTTTATGAAATAGCATCTATTTATAATACAATATAATGTTTTTAATAAAACAAATAAATAAAATACCTATAATAATACTTATTTAATATTCCTTTATTTATTCATTCTACGTAAAATTATATTTCTACTTAAACAACTAATCAAAATAATAATATTTTCTGTTTGTTTAATAAATTGTATTTAACATTATATTAAATAATAATACAAAATATAATCAATTATAATTTATATAAATAAATATTTAATATTGTTTTTCTTCTTTTTTATTTTTTATTTTTTTAGTTTCAATAATATGTTAACATTGATTACAGTCTGCATTGTAATATTATTGGAACACAAAATTTTAAATACGTTAAAAAAAAAAAAAATAAACTAAAAAGGAAAATTACGAACTTTAGTGTTATAATGATGAATTAGCACGAAGAGTATATGTTGAAAATACACGTTGTCATTAATCTTGTTGTCTCTCATTATTTTATCGAAGGCTATTCGGATAGTTTTAAAGTTGAATCTCATCTTAAAATGTTCACAATCTCGTTATACTGTAACGCACATTCCAATTATTTGCTTTTGTTATAGACACGTCATTTTGAAAGATGGTACTATTTTTCCAAAACGATTTTCAACGACCATTGTTATTTTGACAATAATAATATGTACATTTAAGGTGAGTTTTCTGCTGGCAATGATTAACGGGTTGTTTTCGAGGCAGCAAATTGGAATCCCCACTAGACATGATAAATGGCCGAAGTAATATTTGCCCAGTGTTCATCCCTCCTCCTCATATCCTCTTTAACTTAGTCACTGTTAAAAACAATTTTATCTGTCTGTGGACCGTTTCCCCATTATCAATGGTTAGTCACTTGTTTGACCACAGATTAGCAGATGCAGTAGAAACACGATTTTTTTCGTATCCCCTATTTTTATGGATAGTTATTTAATAGTTTTTTTTCGGACCCGGAAACTCGAAATATTTCGATAAATGCTATGTTAAAAATTTTGTTTAGCAACTTTTGTGCCTATCGTTATTTCTAATTTAAATGTTCTCAAACGTAGTTGTATTTTTTTATGGGTTTAGATTTTAATGTTTAAAATTTATTGAAGTGAGTTCATATTTTTTCATGATTAGTTTATTTTACTTTTATTTTGTTGTAGGTAAAATATTGTTTGAATTATTATTGTTGTATAATATTATTAATTACGTATTGTAAGAATTTTTAGTGATTATAAATATATATTTATACCCGTTGTATATATAAATTTAAAATTAATCTAATGGGCTACACTACATAAGAGTATAAATTTTATGGTCACAAGATCAAAAGTCATGACCAGGAAAATGATTTGTGAAACAGAGGCTTCGAAAATACGCTATTTTCGCTATACTCGGTCAAATACTGATTTATGAGAAGTCCCCGAATGGGTGTTTCACATATAAAGGTTTGGCCCCTAAAGTCCCATTCTTAACGCTAAAATGACCGAAAAACATGATATGCTTGACAAGCGTACCGTGGATTATGATTTTTATTATTTCTATACATTTCGTTATTATTATTTGAAATTTAAATCCAAGTAGGTAAAATATTTATTATTAAACAGTGTGAATATTTGATTTATTGTTTTAAATATCGTCGTTTATTAAAAAAAAAATAATAATAATCAGACATTATTCACATTTGAGTGGGTACCTACATGTTTAAAATTAGTTTTTACCTTTTAGAATAGGTAACAGTTTTTTCATATATAAATAAAGGTAATTTAAAAGATTAAAACATAATTCAAATACTAAATAGTAATATGTATATAGAAAAATGCTCGTAAGTATATTTTATTATTTTATCTTAAAACGTCAAATATTATTTATGTTTATTATGTAAAATATAAAATGATATTAATAAAGAGTTATTGACAAAGTAAACTTATTATAAAAAATGTGTAAAAAATGTTATACAAAATTAAAAAAAAAACGTGACAAAACACTCCATATCGTATATTGATATATATGTCATAATCTCAGTTATGTTTGTTAAATATGTATGTATACGATGTTAATTAAAAAGTATTTTTGTAACCCATTAAAACAGCACGATATTTATATCTTTATAAATTAATAATATACCTTCCTTTCATCCTAAACTAATCTTTACATACCTACTAAATAAAAATATAGCCTATATATTTTAAATTAATTTTAGAATAAATTTATTATAAATAACAATAAAAAATTAAATATTCCATTATTTACTTATTAGTTATTATAGATACAGTTATTATTTTATCCGTTTATTTAAAAAAATAATTTAATATAAAAATATCTTTAAATAATATTAATTGCCGATTCGATTATTTTTTCATGTAATTCGAATTTTTAAATTTAATTTCATAAAAAGTTTTATTACATCACAAACACAAAAATTGTAAGTTTGTATTCTATATCGTTTCTCTTTTGCAGATAAACATAACGACACCAGGGATTTAAATGAAAGTATAAAATGTTTAACCTGTAAAAATTAGGCCTTACTTTAAAGAGTTAAAAGTAAGTATTTGTTTTAAAGTGACCATTGTTATCTCCGTGACATTGTTGACAAGCAAGAACGATTATTATATTATATTGGGTCAAACGAATAGTTAGCAAAGATGTTATGTATATGTACAAAGTTAGATCCGAGACGTTTACTTGAACTACGTATAATACCGTCTCGTCTTGATCAATTTTGAAGCGTTATAATAATAATTATATATTTATTCGTTTTAATTATAATACAATATATAGTTTTGAGGATCAAGTATACGTGACAGTAGAACTTTTAGTTCAGTAGTAAAGAGCAATTTCGTGTTAAAATACTTTGTTGAATATAATTCAAAACCCCTTATATTATATGCATATGACATATTGTCAATTTTAATTATATATAATTTCTATATTTTAATGTTGAAGTTGGTAAATAAAATATTGATTTTAGATTCTGAGCGGAGCGAAGAATGTATTGGTTTTACAATGATGTGTGATTATTTTTTGTTTTTTTTTTTTTTTTTTTTTTTATGTCTGTAGACACTTTTACTACCCGAAAGAATGCTCCGATTTGCACGAATAGCATATGTTTCCGGTAGAAAATTGGATGTAGTTGGTACTTTATTTAAGTCATTTTTCGATTTTCTCAAAATTGACCCTATGCGGTAGAAAAAACGACGAAAAAACTGCATTTTTCGCGAAAAATGAAATTTCGACGAATTCGATTTCTATATTTCACGATAACTCAGGCAATTTTTAAGATAGAGACCTGAAATTTTTTTTGGATGTTCACATAGCTACTATATATATGTGGTATAATTTTGGAACCGTTACATTAATTTTTCTCCAAAATATACGACTTTGAATATTTCGTAAAATTCACGTTTTTACGTATATAATGTGTGGTAAAATTGTCAATTTTGGGTATTTTAGTCTGAAAATTTTACTGAAGTATACTTACATATTACTTAACATCATACTAAAATATTAGAAAAATCCATTGTCAAAATTTTTTTTTCTAGCCGTTTTAAGTTGATATTTTTAGGAAAACGAAAATCTTAGAATCCATACGTATAATTATTCTGAAAACACTTTCACTACCCGAAATAACCCTTCGATTTTCACCAATAGCTAGTTTCAGATGTAAAAGTGGATGTAGATGGTACTTTATTTGCAAGCCCGTATCCAGGGGGGTTTAGAGGTTCAACCCCCCCCCCCCGAAAATTGATCCTGAATACGTGCTTGTTTATTTGGGTCATTTTTCGAATTTCTCAAAATTGACTATAAGCGGTAGAAATAATGAAATTTTGACGAATTCAATTTCTATATTTCACGATAACTCGGGCAATTTTTAAGTTAGAGACTTGAAAATTTTTTTGGGTGTTCACATAGCTATTATATATATGTGGTAAAATTTTGGAACCGTTTTTAATTTTTTTTTCTAAATATAGGACTTATAGCTTTTTTAAGTTGATATTTTTAGTTCAAACGAAAATTATAATCTGACTGAACTTCGCTCAGAATCGTTTTTTCGAATGCAATGGTTTATCATTGCATTCAAATTCTAAGTAAAATTAAACGCTATGATCCGCACACCTGTATCCTGTGCAGCAGGAGTATCAGCTCTTTTTTAGAGATTCATACCAAATTATTGTTATGTTTAAATAAAAATATTAAATGAGGTTAAAGGGACGAAATCAATAATCAAAATATATATGCCGTTTTCCGATTTTTAAATAATATAATTTTTTAAATTATTATATTTATCAGTGTTTCTATTTAATTAAAATAATAATCTATTAATCATATTAAGAACTTTCGAAACGTATAATTAATATTAAATTATTTTATCGATAGCTACCTCATAATCTACTATGGATATTATAAAAATAGAATCGAAATACACCATTAAATATAGTTGATATTCACGTCGAATTTCATATTATTATAATATATTTTTATTTCAAATTTAAATACTGATTGTGGTTTTTATTATCATGATATAAAACTGATATATATAAAAAGAAAGACATAGATAATCGACAATCGATTGTAACATTGTTGTAAGTACCTACTAAAATTATAATTTATAATTTTTGATTTTAGTTTTATATAGTTGATCGATTTTTTGAAAACTTATAAGTTGCGATTTCGTTATAATTCCCATTTATTTACTATAACAAGAGACAATATTGACAAAAAGACAACTGAACAAAATATGAAAAATGTTATTGGTATGATCGTATATTGCCCATTTTATTAAAATATGAAAAAGTCTGTGCTGCGTCAACAGTAATAATATTATATTTAAACGTAGAAAATATATTATACCAAATAAGTATAATTTGAAAACTATGTTATTTTGACGTTGTTTATTTCAAACAAATCTAAATGGTATAAATATTGAAAATAAAATATTTTGAAAGGACTATAAATCTTATCGAAATTTTATCATATTATTTAACCATATGTCGATGTTTATTTATTATGCGATATTTTATATATATATATTTTTTTTACGTAATATAATAGTTATTTATAATAAAAGTTATTTTATAGGTATTTATTTTGTTTTAACAATAGTAATTATCATGATTAAAGAGTGTTGTCATGTGTTTCTATAACATCATATATTTTAACTATAGTAGGTATTTCTTGTCATTCTATCATAGACTACAGGTATGTACCAGAATCAAATTTCAGGTTTTTTTAGTTACGTTTTCATTTCAACATAATTTAAATAACTGTACCAAGCCATTAATTTTCTAATTATTGATTGTTCATGTCTCTGGTAATTGGTAAGAAATTACAAAGTTAATAATAATGGAATCACGAATAAAAAATATTCACTTTTTTCAGTTAATTATAATGTGGGTATATATAGGACATTTTATACTGTTTATTCAATCTTTACTCGTATTTGATCTTAAAATTTCGATATTTATTTATAAAATGTATTGTTTATAAATAAAATAAACATGATGAATATATAACTTTTACTAACATATCCGATTGATACAAACGATTCAAAACCACTACGTTTTACGAAAATTCAAATTCAAAGGATATTATGTTTTATGTAGGTAATGTTATAAAGACAAAGCGTTTTGAGAAATTTTGATCTTATTTATGAAAAAGTTCTCTATTTATTTTGTAAGTATCAATTGTAAGATGTTCAATATTTTATTATAAGGTTTGAAATAATTTTGTAAAATGTCGAATATCGATTTAAAGGGTTTTTAACTTGTAAAGTATATAGATTTTTCAGCCGTCCATGATGAATAAATATTATAAATGATACTACATTGTACCTATGTATATTATTATCGTCACAATTATTCTGTTCACTTATCATTAAATAAAATAAAACGACATATTATTATTATGAAAAGTATTATTGTTTTGGATAGTCAAAATATAATTCGTGATCGTTTTGTAGGTAAATCCAGAATGAACAACACGTACGTGGATGTAATTCTTAGTTGTTAGGGTTGACAGCGTGAAAGACACACCCAATTGCGTGCCAACAAGTCTTTCATTCACGGTCGCCTTTCTGATTTTCCGTTGTTGATATATTCGTGTTATGATATTATATAATGATATTTATTTATGACTTAAAATATTAATAAATATAAAAGTAATACGTAATTGGGAAACAACGTTGTCGGAGTTTGAATTGCAGTAATATTTATATATTGTACATTATAAAATAACAGACAGTACCTACTTTATCTTACATGAAATATCATAACGCAAATTAATTTTTAAAGTTAATTTATGAAATCTTATTGCTATAAAATGTAAATGTAATTTTTACTTTAAATGGTGTTAAAGTACGAGTACTATACTTTGTATGAGGTCCAGTATCGAATGACATTTTATTATCCAATGGAATACATTTTTTTTTTGATATATGAGTAAATAAAGTGAATAAAAATCCAAAATATATTTGAAAACTATTTTTTATCAACAATAATTATTATTAATAAGAATACCTAAATTATTTAATTCTTTTAAAATGAATTAATTTGCAGAGTGTTATCATTGATTATAATATTTACTACTACAGAAAATTTTAATGGGTGTTCACATAGGTACTATATACATATATATGTGTGTGGTGAAATTTTGGAACCGTTTAGTTAATTTTTTTACAAAATATAGGACTTTGAATATTTTGTAAAATTCTCGTTTTTATATAATATAATGTTTGATAAAATTGGCAATTTTGGGCATCAAGGTCAGAAAATTTTACTGAAATATAATGATATTATATCAAAATATTAGAAAAATCCCAAGTCTCATTTTTTTTCTTATAGCTGTTTAACGATGATATTTTTGAGTTCTAATGAAAATTTTAGAATCCATACACGTATTATTATTTCTCAATATTTTTACAATAAAAATTAATAAAAAAGTTAAAAAATTTGGAACATTTTTGAAAATTATATTGAAGCATACAGATATTATATGTCTTAACGTACTTCCAATATATCTGGAAAATTACAAGTTTCAATTTTTTTTATAGATGTTTCTTTATGAAATGTTAGAAAATCAATAATTAAAGTATTTATATGGATTCTTCTTATTATACTCAATATTTTACAACAATGTTAAATAAAATTGACAACATTTTTTTAAACATTTTGAAAATTTTATTGAAGCTTAATACATTTTACTTAACTCATTTCCAATTAATTATGAATTATTACATTTACAATTTTTTTTTTATAGCTGATAAAAGTATAAAAAAGCAAGGAAGGGATACAACATACAATGATAAATCATTACATTTGTGAAAATGATTTTGAGCGAAGTTCATCACATGATATATGTATTCCTAAATGAGTCACCTAAATACCAAAATCTGGCAGTACTTCGCTCAGAATCGTTTTTCGAATGAAATGATTTATCATGCATTCAAATTTTAATAAGAATTCAACACTATCCTCTTTATACCTGCATCCCTTCCACACCAGTATTCCTTCCCTTGCTTTTTTATAATTCGTTTGCAATCAATATTAGAATATAAATATTACTAGAATATGTTTAGATGTGATGTGAAAATTCTAGTTTTAAAGTTTTGATTAGAATTTGCTATTAAGTGAAATCGTTGAAATCGTATTTTTCAATTTAAGAGCATATTATATACGTTGTAGTATTAACGATATAACTATGAACTATTATTGATTACTTTAATATTAAATATATATATATATATATGGTTTTAGGGATACTTACGTAATCGTCCTCTTTTCTTAGATATTATTATTATTTCTTTCCTGGAATTGAAAGTTTCTTTAACATCCGACTATTCTCGTAAACTATTGTAATAACAATTGTAAGTATTTATTAATACCCGTGTACTTTAGTTAAACTTCTCTAGCGTAATTTTATTACGTATCAGCTCTACGTTAATTTGTATCACAGGTATATTATCATTAGTATAGTTTTATTAACAATTTGTTTAAAAAAACATAAACAAAAGGACGTTATAGTAATGAAATAAATTCAATCAATGTTCAGCAAGGCTAGTGGGTATATTTTAATATAAATAATTGTTTATTTTATTTTAAGTTTCGCCGTTTTATTTATTATATATTTATGTCTAAAGTTTTCTTTTAAGTAAGTATAATATTATTACAATTCTACTGGTGTATTCAGAAATAATTTATACACAATATTGTGAAATAACATATATGGCACAATCACTACAACTCTCGAATGTTTTTGTTATTATTTATTCAAATATTTTATTATTGGAAAATTGTGTTCAAAGCAAAACATAAAACGTAATAAATAACAGCTTAACCCTATTGGTTTTTGGGAATAATTTTCAGAATTCACATTAATATTTCAAATAAGTTTATAAAAAAAATAAGTGAAATGGAAACATCAATGGCATTAAAATTTATTCGTGTTTCTAGTGAACTAACGACGAAGTTTTACATTTTGAAAAAAGTGATAACAAAATAGAACGGGTTTATTTAAACGATATTTTAATGTTAACGCGACGGATTATTCGAATATACAAATGACGAAGTTGAAATGTGGATAGATCATAGATAATATGGAAATAAGGTAAAAATGATTATTTTGTTACACTTTTTGATAGAAAAAATTAAACGTGTATAAAATTTATTTAATTATGATAATATTACAATTATTATAAATATAATACGTAGGTATTATTCAAATGTTATAAGTTATAAATCAAACGTTTTTATTTAGTTAAAAAATTTAATTATAGTTACTATAATTTGTAATATACCGATTTGATACAATATATAATAATATACATTTTATATTATTCATATTTAAATTTTAAATCATGAATTTATTTAAATATATTATTTTACACGCGTGAAATACATTTATTTTTACACTTGTCACCATGCGCCCTGAAAGTTAAATTTTAAATACTTGACGATGGAGTTGGAAAATAATATTTTGTCGTCAGCGGAACGTCATTCGAGTGTAATACTACGTGCATTATTCATTGTTTTTTCTAGATTGCTATTCAAGATGAAGGAATATAATATAAAATATAAAAACACTATCAATTGTTATTTTGGTGGTATCCGAAGAAAAACGTGACGAAGAAAGAAGATACTTGGTGGAGTAAATGTTTTATTACAAAAAAAAAAAAAAACTAAAAAAATTATAAAAAATTGTAAAAAATTGTAAAAAACTGTTACATTAATCCGTAACCAATTGAGTGGGTACTTCCAAATTAAATAGTCTATTTGAGACTGTTTTTCGTTTTGACTAGGTATATAATTTTATTTTATTTATGAAAAATTAATAAACGCGTTTAGAGTAATGACTGTAAGAAAATTGTATTTTATCTTTCTCTAGTATTATTATTTAGTTTATATGCTGATATCCGTAATGGAAACTCGCTTAAATGTCTTCGGCAATAATTATTAATATACAACCATATTATATTATTCTCCTGTAACATTATATAATATGTATGAGTACAAAGATACGTGTTCATATTAAGACCGTATAAAAATATTCTTGAAATGTGTTGTAAAGTTGTCCGTAAGATTGCTTTTTCCTACACTTACCTCTCATGAATGCGTATAAATGTGTGTGTGTGTGTGTGTGTATATGACACGAGCGAGTGATATCAGTGAAACATTTTTGTTTTATGCCTCTGTGTGTGTTTGTATATATATATAACATATAGTTGTGGTGGAATAGGGTGTTTTTCTTGCCGAGCAATATTTTTCACGGCAAACCACATCACCCCCCACCCCTCATATGTGTCTAGCTAGGGTGATCGGTCGGCGACGGCGAAGAGAAAACAACAGAAATAAAATAAATCGTCCTCCACGTGTCGTTTGTCTTTTAAACGCACCAATGCCTTCTTGCCACTTATCTGTTTTATCATTACGCGATTATCCTTTCCTCCGGTTCATACAACTGCGGGCATAGCAAGCTCTCTGCGTCACATAGACTTCTCGTACTTCTTCTTCTTCTTCTACATCTTACTTCCATGGCGTTTCTCCGCATTCTCTTCGTTAACGGCGTCTCGCGATTTAGTGGATTACCGCGGTCGCCCCGCCAAACCGCAACACTGCGCGCGATACCACGACCACGGTACGTTCTTCCGTATCTTCGCAGTTGTTGGAACTCTACCAAAATCCGTCCGGCATTGTTGGGTCCGAATTTTCCTCCGCTCTATAGAATAAATTCTTCGTGCGCGGGATTTACTGAACTTCAATTTCCAAACCACCACGACGACAAAACACGGTCGTGGTTGGTTGTGGTTACGGTGCTGTTGTGACGCGATTTAATCGACTATAAGGTCTAAATGCTCTCCTACTCGATAATAATAATATGTTTTTACCCGGTTCAATAATAACGTTTCTACCATTTATACGTGTAATGTTTATTACTGTGTCGTAATTTTTAATCTGCACGCACGCACACATGCACGCTGTGCAGTGTACACGTATATAATATTGTTTTCCAAAAGTTTTCAATATAGCTATATTTTCAGGTTAAATATATTTTATGAAATATAATAAATTATCTATTTGTTTATCATACCTAATTTATTATTTCTAAAATTGTTAATTGAAAACTTTCCACCAAAATTTCAGTAAATAAATATTCACTGGATTATTATATTAATAATATTATACTTAATATTAATTCACTTAGGTTCATTTTATTTTCAACAGAGGTTTCGAAGGTATAATAAGTTGGTTAAAGTTGTTCATATTGGAAATTTCGTATTACTCTATGGGCATAGAAAGTATTAGATATTTTATACAATTGTGAGTTTGAACATTTGGAGTAGTTAAATTTTATAGCTGCTCAGGGAGCTTTAAAATAAAAGCAGCAGATAGCTTTAATTTACGCACAAGATAAGTTTACGATATTTTATGTAATATCTAGAGGAAGTATGTATTCTATACATATATTTAACCTACATTATTTGTGTGCCAATAATATAAATATAAGTAAATTGGAATATTTAAAATTTTTATTTTTTTATGGAATATAGTTACAAAATATGTGTAATAAGTCTCATTCATTCGATCATAACATAATATGAATATGAACTCAGATAATGTTATAAGTTACCATCGATGTACATTATTGAATTTTTATTATTGGTTAATATTTCAAAAACATGATTTATTTTTTATAATTATTTTAACTTAATATGTTTGTACTCGTTTTATTAAAATGATATTATTGTCTTTTGGTATTATTAAAATTAAAATTAGTTGATTATGTCTTATTATAATGTTGAATATAATTAAAGGATTATGCTCTACTCAGTTCATAGTAATTATGCGATCTATTAAGGGATGTCTGTGTCGATGTAAAATATATATTTAACAGTAGATTAAATTTAAAATCTAATTTCGCAGTAAGATTAATCTTTCATGGGTGCAGTCTATTCCGAATTTGACCGAATTGATAACGGAAAGTCGATATTTACACAGAGTTTGATAATTTGTTCGGACATCGGAACGAAATTCAATTTCCGGACCTCCAACACACCGACACAACTTCGATTAAGTGTGTAAGAGAGTTTGATCTTTGAGTTTACTTTACTTCATCAGCATCGTCTTGTGAAGGTGACGCGTGCGCATATATTTTATTCGTGCGAGCACACCTGTAGTCCCAATTTAAACATTAATTCAATCATAGTTTATAATGAAATGCTACGTAGGAAAAATAACCAATTCGTATAAGTAATTTGTGTATAAGTTACGTAGATACATCTTAACGTTGCTATCGTTTATTGATTTCAACGGAATAAAATTACCAGAAACATTTTTAAACTTTCGTATTGCGTCAATAACTAATGAGAATGTGCCAGTAAATAAAATCGAGACTATTTGATAAGCGACTTTTAGAAAGCGCGTATTTCTATGGTTTTAGCTGATAATAATATAATGTAATTTACTATATGAATGATACACATTTAGTATTTTAGTTTTAATTATTAATACATTGTAAAGATTGTTTTTTATTTGAAGTGCGATTTAATTTTTAAACTATTCATTTTTATAAGTTTTTTCTACTTAAATAATAATAAATAATATTAAAAAAAAAAAAAAAATTAGGTACACGTGGTTAATTATTAAATAATTGATATTCTAATATTACTGTGTATATTTTGTTCCTTAAAACTGTTATAATAATTTATTATTATTTTTATTTATAGCGATACGTTTTAATTTCGGAATTAATTCATGTATTTCTCTGATCAGCAATTACATTCAGAGATTTGTATTAATAGACATTGAATAATGTGATAATATTACACGAGTTTAATTTATCGAAGTCTATTCTATGATTGGCTTTGGTGAATAAAATTTCATAATGTAATGTTATTGTTATTATGAATATGATCAGAGTTTTATGCTACGATAATAAAAGAAATAAACAAATAAATTAGTAATTAATTTCAAAATTAAAATTTGCTATAAAAACATAAAATTTTCGTTTAAACTTAGAAAAAAAAATTTAAATTTTATAAAAAAAGGCCCCTGCCATACAATTATTGGACCCGTGTTCTAAATATTTTTTCGGGTCTCACAGAAAATTATTTAAAAACCAAACAAATTTTTATTTTTATTTTGCTTATTATAATACAATTTTTAAGAGAAAGAAAAAATTTCATTTATATATTTTTCTAATTTTTATTTACGCCTAAACGCACCACATTCTTTTTTTTTTTTTACGTTTAAATAATATACAATTAATGAAATTAATTAATATCTATTTATTTTTTTTTCAATTTCATAATCTATTTAATATTATACTTTAACTGTAAAATATTATTATAAAGTTGTTTGTGCGGGTAAGTAACACTATGTATAATATAATATATTCGAAGCAAACGAAAAGAGAGAAACCAGACAGAAATTTTAAACTTTTTCCTCTTCATTCTTGGTGAATACCGGATCATGATCGTAAATCTCGACCTTGGTGGAGGAAGACACGTAGAATGTCCCAGAGGTGCGAACAAGAGTTACTAAAAATATTTCAGAAATCCGGACTGTATGTAAAAAATGTTGGGTTGGTCATTTAATCACGTAGGTACTGCTCTCACATATCGGAAGTTGAATATTTATTATACGTACTTTTACTGCAGCCTTGCCACTATTATCCGCAATCGCCTTAATATCTATAATCCTATCGTATACGAGGTACTTACACGTTTTATTCGGTTATATAAAAAATAATTATATCAAATCTATACTACTCTTATCATTTAATTTTAGATTTACATTTATTTAATCAAAAATATTCTTGTTTCTTCACAACGAAGATTCCCGACTATCCCCAACTATGCCCAATTTTTTCGTCTTGGACTCTTGGTTCATTATTCGTTTATATATACAAGAGAAAAAACATTTTTCTTTCAATTTAAATCTATTTTCTAAACAAAATGTGTGTCATTTTATTATTTATATAATATACATTATACATATAGCAATATGTATATACAATATAATGATGTTTAGGAAAATTATTGTATTCTTAGATTCCTGATAATTGAATACTTTACAACTTTATAATATAACAATTATAAAAATTTTATTTAAAAAAATGTAAACAAACTATAATTATCATTTATTTTTATAAATTAATTATTAAGTTTTGATATAATCTAGATGTTTAACTAAATTTTTAAAGTATTTTTAGTTTAGTTAAGTTGATGTTTTACAGAATTATTGACGAATTGACGAATTGTAATTTATAAATGATATGACCTGATATGAAAAGTATTATTATAATTATCTATATTTCTAATTATATAATAATTTATAATGAAAAATATATTAATAATAAGAAAAGTTATATATTGTCATAGGAATTTTTATTAAATTTATTTTTATTTTATTTTTTAGGTAAGCAAGAAATATGTTTTATCAACCGTGTAAATACCTGTATATGTTAATAAATTGTAAGTATACATATATATTTATTTTTGATTTATCGAGTATATTTTTAGTTTATATAATTAATTAATATTATTTTATAATAATATAATATGTATATTATACAATAATATTATATTATTAATTAATATATAAAATTATATATAGGTATTAATATTAATTAATTATATTTTGTGAAAATGAATATTTATAATAATTAATTTTAATTATTATATAATTATCAGAATTATTTTATTTTATATAATATGTGATACTAAAAATATTTTGGATTTTAAGTAATTATTGCGTGAAAATCAGACTGTACTTTTTTAGAAATATCTAAATAATTCCACTAATTAAATGTATATATTTAATAAATTTAATATTTAAATAATTTTGAAGACATATTTCGTTGATTCGGATTATACAAAACGACAATACAATTCATTAATATAATTCGATGGGATAATTATGCCTTATGCGTAATATTTAGTAGGTAACTTCTAACTTATCTACTTTGAAAGAATTTTGTTATTTTCTTCTTTCACATGAGAGCTCTTTTAGCTTGTCCGAATGAGTAACTAGAGTGAGTTCAAATTTTTTTTTGCACTCAAATACGCATTTTTAATATTAACAAGCTATTATAGTGGTTATTATTTCCAAAATTCCGTCCGTAAGGTCTTTTATTAGTCGAACACTTGATAGCAAAATATAATTTTCCAGTAATGAGTGGGTATAGTTTATTAGTTAATCTATTTTCAACGAACCACTAGTATTTTATTGCTATTCAAATAAAACAAATTACCAAAGAAATTATAATATTAACAACCTCTACAATGCAAATTTGAAAAATAAAATGATTAACTATAACTAAATTTAGATACACAGTGCCAGTGCCATTGCTTAAAGTAGATATAATATTATAATATATTCTAATGACACAGGTTACATATTTTGTATAATATATCCGTGAAGTCATTAAAATTTCTTATATTCTTAATGAAAGAAAAATCTTTTATTTGGCTTATCAAAGTCAACGAAACAAAGAATATACGTATATATATTATATATGTACCACATCATGTTTACACGAGACGTAACAAACTTTCACCTACGAAATTACTTTATGCTATAAAATAATGAACATATCCTAAAGTTTAATATAGACAAATATTTAGCTACAACTTTCATGAACCATCTATAGTTACTAAGAAATTCATAAAATCTATTAAACTATTAATTAGTGAACATAAATTGGTTCTAATTACTATTACATAAACAATTTAAATTAAATTGTCCAACGTAAAAAATATTTAAGTATAAAATAATAATAATAAAAAACAAAAAATAAATTATTTTTTCTAAAAATTATTTCCATATAAATCAAACTAAAAATTTTACACTTTGAAATTTTATCATAGGATAACATTTTAAATTCTTATTAGGTATATTATTAATAAAATATAAACCATAATTTTAAAATTCACAACATTTTTTAAATAATATATTACATTTTTAATTCGTTTATTTATTTTATTATTAAAATTTTCTTATAAATTATTATATATTATTATGATTTATTCTATAGTTTGAAATTTATTTAGTTATTCGTATAATCATGCATTACTACATTTTAACAATTAACAGTAAAATAAATAATAATCTTGTTGATACAAGTTTTTGCATAATTACAGTACATTTTGATTTCAAAAAACTTTGTCTAGGGTGTTTCAATTATAAAACATAGAACTAATAAAGATCCATCAATAAGTTATCTCATTTATTATTTAAAATTTGTTTTATGATTATACTCGTAACTAAAGTTTTATTTTTGTGCCCAGATAAACTATAACTGATAATATTAAATAAACATTGTTTAATTTTTTTTTTTTTTTTTTGTATTTCTTAATCAAGAACTAAATATTCAATTGTTTATATAATTAAGTTATTAATTAGGCGATTAATTTAATACAATAATTTTTTTTACGATATTCAACATACACAAAATTAGTTATTTTTTAAATGATTTGTGATATGAACATTTAAACGTCAAAGTTAAGTAGGTTATAAATTGTTGCTTGAGAAATAATATTTTAATATTCATATTTTTTATTTCCACATTTATTTGAATTATTTATTCATGCAAATTTCGTTAAAAGATTAAAGTTTTAATTTTTTTAATGTACAAAAAAATATATAAATACCTATATGTATATTCATATTATGAATTCATATATTATTATATATTTTTGTACTTAAAAAAAATTAAAGTTCATTTTGTACATTTGATTTAATGGAATATTTATTAATGTATAATATTATTGAACGTGTATTATTATTTATTTCACTAAATATTATTCATGAATATATTTATTAATATTATTAATAATATGAGCCAATGACATGGATCTAATAGACCTCTATGACACTAAATTCAACTTAAATTAAGTTTTTTGATTGTGGTATGTATACATTAGACGTGGTATTATAGTATAATAGAGTGATATGTAAACATTTAAGTAAAAACATCACATTATGACATTTCGTTTAATTATATATAATTTGATCAGCCACAATTATTATCGCATTATCCTAATCAATATAGTATGCTTGCTTTTGAATCAATAATCATATGGACGGATTAATGTATTGTAGAAAATAGCTTTATGTTTAGAAAATTTTATCTAAATTTTGAATAACTTTACATACCTAATATAAAATTACAATAATATTTTTGATTTTCGTTAGAAAAATTATATTGAAAGAGGTACGTATAAAAATATAAACATATAACGATCCTTTGCGTTATTGGTACGAATAATCGTATGGTATTAAGACGGAATATAATTAAACTCTATAAACATTATTCATTGTAAATAATATAATGTTAAAATAAATAAATAATATTATTATCATATAATTATTTATAAAGGGTATCATAAATTCATAACTTTAAATAATACCTATTATAATACAAATTATGCGTACTTGTATATTATATTTTAATAATCGATACGTAATAGAGTATTAAATATTTAATTAACTTTTTTAAGAACAAAATATGCAAATTACAAATTTTATACAATGAATATTAATTTAAATAATTCAAAGTAGTAGTATAATAAAATAAAAAAATAAAATATTCATAAATATTTATTTCGAATATTATAATCAAAAATTGAATATTTTAAGTTTTATAAAATATCAAATTTTTTACTTCTGTATTTATGACAAAATATGAATATACAATAGCAATATGAATGACTTTTAAAAATAATAATTATTTGCGTTATTTCTTATCACGATTACGCAATAATTTAGATTAATATAACACATATAGGTATTAAATATTACTGTTGTAACTTTCTATCTATAATATTACAGAAACACAGATTCATGATAGTTAGTAATTAAACACAGGACGGTCGCACTTGTTGGTCAGGTACTATTCTACTAAGTATAGTCTCTAAGTACGGTAAATCTCATATCCTCGGACACATCTTCTGATTGTATTCGTTTCTTTTAATAGTATGCCTTAGAGTTTAGATCAGTGGTTTTAAATAATTGTTTTTTACTTGTAAACTTTTTTTTACACTTTATTACATTTAACTTTTTCACATAAAAATAATATCGTGTAATTAATTACAATATATCACGGTAATATTTACCTAAACTTCCGAAATTCAAATAATAAGAATGACTTCAATGATTTCACATAGAACGTGGTTAAGGTGTAGGTTTACTATATTATTTTATAAAACTGTAAAAAGAATAGTGTTGTACTCGTATTTTAATAAATTAAGATTTGTAAAATATGAATTATATTATTGGAAAAACGATTCTGAATGAAGTACAGCCAGAAATTATTAATAATGAATTAATGTTAAAATTTCGCTAAATATAACAAAAATAAAGTATCTTAATTAAAATTTTATAAATCAAAGTAATTGTTATGAATTTTCATCACACAATTAAAGTATCAAGGTATACGTTTAATAAAATGTTGAAGTCTGTAATAACTTACATTTCATTATAATCATATCATAAAGTAAGTAAGTAAAATCTTTTTTGTTAAAATTATATAGTTTCCACGAATTTTGTCGATATTTTACATTTGATGGTAGTTACTAGTTTTTCTTTAATAATAAAACTATTGGGAAATTCAACTAATGTTATAAATAAAGTAGCATCTAAATAAAATTCCTTTAAAAAAGTCTGCAAGATTGTAAAAACGTTAGGTTTCGTGAATTTTTTTAGTAGTTTTCTCAAAGAAAATTATTGGAAAATTCGAGAAATTATATAAATGAATTACCAACTAAACGTAATTCTTTACAGAAAACTTACTTTTTTTTTTTAAGTTTTAATAGAACCATTGTATCTCCTTTTAAAAATGTTTTAACACATATATACCTCGTATGTTATTGGTAAAATCAGTATATAATTATTCTTTGTTTTGATCAAAATATAAAATAGGTACATATCTATTCATATTGTAACGTTCTAACGATATAGTTATTCTATAAGAGCGTAGAACAACACTTTAGTTATTTTCTTTTATATGAAGTAAGTACTAGGTACTCTTGTTATTTAAAATGTTTACATACCAGGTATTTGTATTTTATAGACAGAACAAAATTAAATGGCGAAAAAGTATTATCAAAATCGTGTTTTTGAAGTTTATGGTACCTATTTGAGTTTTGGTTATGGATCACTTTATACGCTTAAAACCAATATATTGCAATATTATATTGATGACGATAAAAAATTTGTGTTACATAATATTAGTCAAATAGTTCGTGTTTTGCAATACAGTCATATAGATTTGAAAAATTGTTATTTTTATCTTATTATTCTATTCTATTATTTTATAACTGTATCAACGGTAATATTATCCGAGAGGGCATTCACGGGGATTATTTTACATTCAACAATAATCCTGTTTTGCATAGTTTTTAACCAACTGTTAAAAATGAATAACTTATTAATAATTTTGTTGATATTTTAATATTGACTAAAATAATAAAGAATCATACGGATACGGGTTTTACGCGAAAAATGGATTTAAGGAAGTTATGTTCATTCCATTTGAACCAATACATTGTAATGTTTTAAGGATTTATTAGAGTTTTCCTTATTTGAAATTTTTTATAGGCGGTTAGTGTTTTCTTGATGATTTATTATCATAAAAAAAAAAAATACAATATTTTTAAAATATCACTTAGGTAATAAATAAATAATATAAAAATATGATTAATTTTAGTTCTAAAAGATTTATAGTCATTCTTTTATAAGATTAATATGTTATATATTTTATTAATTTATATATTATTATTAAATTAGGTTATATTCACCTGCATGATTTCGGTATTTACCGTATTATATTAATATGATTATTTTATAATGTTATTAAAATTAATTGAAAATAATAATATTGTGCTTGTAAATATAATTTATATTAATTCATGTTTTAATTAAAATATTGATAAATACAATGCGAGTAACAAGTATTAATTATTTTTCGTCTCTCTATAAAAACAGCTTTGAGTGTGATTATCTCAATAACTGTGTAATGCAATTATTTTAGCTTTTAATTAAATTTCAGTGTTCTGAAAATTGTGGATACAAAATATTTATGTTACATATTATTGATTTATAAATATTTTAATTTTTAAATATAAAGATAATGAATCTTGTAGGTACTAAATTAAATTTTATAAATGTTATTATCTTTTTTTTTATACATTTATACGTGGAAAAAGAAAAAAAGAATCATTCAACAACAACAGTAATAAGATTATTGTTTTCTACATTTACGTGAATGATTACTAATGAATTTTAATATTTATAATAACTTGCTCAATATGTATTATGTATTATTAATAGTAATAAAAAAGAATCCTTATCGATTATTTATTTAAAACTATTAAAGTTTTATTATAAATTTTAATTTTCTAGATTCTTATTAAAAGAAAGTACCTAATTGTATTATAAACGATTACTATCCAATTCAATTTGCATGTTGCACATTATAATGTTTTAACTATACCGTGTATTATTTATAAGAAAACACGTTTTATAAGGATCAGTTCCAGATAATGGTCCAAATAACCTAAAAGTTAATTCTCTATATAGTCAATACTACGAAGATAATAGTCAGAGTTATTATTTTGTAAACAACTTAAATATTTAGTTTTTTTCCTATTAATTAAAACTTTTAATTTAATTAAATTTAAATTAATTTATTTTGGATTTTGTGAAATCCGCATTAGTTTTATAATATTATTTTAGATTCTGAGTGGAGCGAAGAACTAATTCTATAATGAAGTGTGTTTTGTTTCTTTTTTTTTTTATGACTGTAAACATTTTTCGACTAGAAATAATGCTTCGACTTTCGCGAATATCATACGTTTCCAGTAAGAAACTGTATGTAGCTGGTATATTAATTAGATAATTTTTCGAATTTTTCGAAATTGAACTTATCTCTTATGATAAACTAGCAAAAAATGACGAAAATACACACACACACATATATATAGGTATATATAAATAAATACAAATGCTCAGAAAATACCTTGTCACCTAAATGCCCATATCATAAAAAATTTTGTCAAATTTATTTATCATTATTGTAAAATATTGAAATATAATAGGAAGAATCTATATAAATACTAATACTTTAAATATTAATTTACTGAAATTTCAACTTTAAACACCTATAAAAAAAAAAAATGAAATCTTGAGATTGAGATATTGAAATACATTTTACAGGTAGGTACATACACGTTAAGCATTTATTCATTTATTGCTTAATATATGTATATATAAAAGAATTATTTCTGTTTGCCTTTAATTCATTCCTAAACGGCTGGACGCTGGACCTATTGCGACGAAATTTGGTACAGAAATATATTATATATATTGTATATGGTCTATGGGCAGAAGATAGGTTAAGTTAAAAATTGATGGGCACAACCCCGTGAGGTGCTCAAACAAGTATTTGAAATTTACGATGGAAATTTTTGTTTTTAGATGGTTGTTATTGGTTTAAATAATAATTATATTATCACTATGGTTATTATTATAAATATCCATTATTTAGATGATGAGTTGAATTCATCGAAATTTCAGTGTAAAAAAACTTGAAAATTCTTTGAAAATTTGTTTTTGTGAAATTCTTTCAATTATAGACACTTATGTCCTAGGTATATACTCGTATGTTCAATAACAATGAATATCTAATGTACAAGTCAGCATTAGCAGACTACTTACTCTAACATTGACGAATTTATTATTAAATATTTAACTTTAGATTTATTGAACTTAGAGAATTAAAATTTTTTCTGAGTGTTTAAATGTGTACTTTATATAGGTACATTATAAAATTTTGGAACTCTTACGATATAATAATACATACTATCTGACTGAACTTCGATCAGAAAAGTTTTTTTCGAATGCGATATCATTCATTCAAATTTCAATAAAAATACAGCATTATCCACTCTAAAACTATATTCCACTCATAGCAGTATCAACTCGCTTTTATCTTTGTTATGTATTCACTTCCGGGTATAATATTTCGGGTATAAGACCACACGACTTTATTTATGAAAATGAAGATTTAATTTTAATTCAAATTTAATATTTATATTAAATATAATATTGTAATAATATTATAGAATTTCAAAGTATATGTGTTATGAATATATAATATACATGCACGCTGTATGCATCAATAATAATACAATTTTATTTGTTTAAAAATTTGTTTTTCTTCATTTATAGTTTATATTATACATTTTATTATAAATTTTAATTCTAATTATTTGTTTTATTTTTAACAGTGTTTAGTGTATTTTAGATAAACCGAATGTTGTTAATCTTATTTTTATTATTTTTTTGTGTACCAATTGTATTTGTCCAACATACTAAATACCTTATAACCTAATAACCTTTTTTTTATCAGTAAATAAAAAACAATTAATTTAAAATACGGTTATTTAACTATTTAAATTTATTTATAAATAAATAAAATGTTTGAATTTCATATTACATTTATAGTTTTAAAATATTTTTAAAGTTAAGTTATTTATGACTTATACTTTTAAAAAAATGTACACATTCTATTTAATAAAAAATATTAAAGTACCTACTAACATTTATCATAAAGTAAATAATTTTACGTAATGTGATTTAAATAGTTATTTGAAATAGTTTAATGAACAAATATGTAGTACATACGCATGTTTTATTAAAATTTGATAACCTATTTTTAATATTTATGTTTAAAGTTTGAATTATTTAAATTATAAGTTAAAGTGTCTTTATTTTAATTTTTGAATAATTATTTCAGATTTATTAGAATAATAAAACATTTTCTATTCAATATCATAATGTAGGTTTATCAATTATCAATTAATTGTACAGTTAATGAATTTTAACTAGGTACCTAACCATGATACGAGTTTTTAATTTACACGAAACTCATTAAACTGAGTTCTAAAATACTTTATTATTACTCTATATATACTTATTAAGTAATAATACTTATTCTTACTTTAGTCGTTATAGTAAAATTATAAAATAATCAAAAAAGAAACTATATAAAGTAGAAAAATTAATTTGAGGTCCACTTGTTAAGTGAAAGAAAACCAATTCCTACAGTAGATTGGACTATAAAAAGAAATCATTCTAAAATTAACTTAGACAAAAAGCTGACGATACATAGAAGACGATTCACATATTTTATTGTAAACATAATATTATTATTATTTTTTTGTTAAAATTTATTATAAAAATTGAAAGATACACATTGTATAGAGTTACTTTATGATAAATGAATTTAAATAGATTTCTTTCTCAATATTTATATTCTTACCTCATTTTGAAATCTTTGTTATCCATAAATATCGTATAAAACGTGTTGAATGCAATTAAATAAAAAATACGACGAAAGTGTTGAAAACTTTATAGCAAATTAAAAAGTTTTCAACCGGTGGATACGTAATTTCATGCAGCACTTGAAGTTAATTTCATGTTTTAAAATATATTTTTAAAACTCTTTTTTAATGTTGCCAGAAAATTCATTTACCAAACAACAGCATTTTGTAAATTATTTAAGATAGTATCTTTTTTTTTTTTTTTTTATTTCGTTTTTCTTCTTTATTTAGCTTCTATACTTTTGTTGCAGGTTGTTTTATCATTAAATTGATTATACTCAATATAAATTTTTTAGACGAGTAATTGAATTTTTAATTTGATATTTCACTGATTTGAATATTTTATCTTCGTTAAAATGATATGTATGCATATCATAATTTTACATCGAAAAAATTACTTGTTATTATTAATATCTTAATATGGTTCATTTATTATAAAATATGTAATTTATATTTTTTGCAAGATCTATCAAAAATGTTAATATTTATAATCGTTACCTCATCTACTATATTTAATGTTTGAATATTTTTAGTATAATAATTTTTTCAATTATAAAAATGCATATTTTATATTTATTAATAAAATAATCATATTTACAATATCGTATATTATAAATTATAACTTGGGAAAATCAAAATTTTTTGGGAATTTATGTTATTTTATTAATTTAATATTATTATTTAAATTTTTTTATAGATATTTGTTATCTGTCAGTTTTTTAAATAATGTAAATTAAATTAAAAAAAAAAATGCAAATTAAATTTAAAAAAAAAAATACATATTAAATTTCATAATAAATATCATATAGAAAATTAAATTTATATACCAAACAGAAATTTAAAATAATATGACCTATGGATAATGAAAGTGGTAAATATTTTATAAATATATTTTAAAAGTTTCTATTGATCTCCATTTTATTGAACATTTTTCTCTATGACCATAACATATTCTTGTATTGCATTCAATGCTATTGTTTTTATCAAACCCATAAAAATATTCTTTATAACTTAAAGGTCTTGGCCATTGACTCTTAATGAAATCGACGTTAGGGGAGAAAAACAAGAAACTGGACAAATGTATATAAAATATAAACATATATTTCTTACCACCAACACAATATTGATTTTTAACAATAAAATAATTTGGTTGCACATTCACGATTTGATAAGAATAGGTAAACAATATTTAATTTATTCATATATTATAATAATGGATCAATATTAAATTTTTGGCTATGCAATATTATTATGAAATGTAATTATTATAATCTTGAATTATCAAAAATGTATATAAAATTAATACAAGTAGGTATTTAATGAATTAATAAAAAATTATATTTCCATAAATTTCTATAATAATTATCATTTTATTTACTGTTTAACTTCGTTTAAATTAAAAATTCTATCTAAATTAACTTAGATGTCAAATAATATTATTAGGTTCATAGTTGGAGTAAATATTTAAATAATAAAGTAATTATTTAATTAATCAAATTTTATTAGTAAAATCATTACTAAAAAGTGTATGGTATGGTTAAAATATTTATATATGACAATTTGCGCACCAAAATTCTGTGAGCAATATTATTTGATAAATATAATAAATTATTACATGTATTATTTATATTATTAGATAGTTCATTCATTCATTCATCCTTAAATAATTTAATATAATCAGTATTTAATAAAATTACTCTAAATATTTGTTCACATAATTATTAATATTATATGTATTATATATGATATTCATTCATAAGTTTTTGTATTAAAATAAAATTTATAAATCGTTACATACATATTAGTATATATTATATATATATATATATATATATATATATATATATATATATAAATCATATTTAAGCATTCAATAATATTTTTAATTATGGAATACAAAATTTTAATAATATTAAATTATTTTTTGATAGTAAAATATTTTATTAAATTCTTGCAATAATTTATGGCAATTTATTCATCGTAATCATTGATTATAGTATTTTCCGTCAATCTATTTCTATATGAACAATTTTCTTTTTTAAATTTAGAATCTTATTTTGAACAAAATATATTAATAATATTTTATATTATGTTGTATAAAAAAATAAGCAAAATAGAAATTTGGAAAATAGATATTGATTATTTTTTCCGTTAAATAATAAACAATAATCTGCAGGCCATAGCTTAATGTCAGTCCAACCATTTTCTAGTAAAAATCCTCAGGATGTTCATAAATTTGTAAGATTTTTTTATTTTATTTTTACTGGCATTTTTACGATGTTCCTGCGTCACAGCATTAAATAATTGCTCGTCTCTTTTCTATTCTCTCTATTTATTCGTTTCCGATTATGTATATGGTATATCTATAATATGTGTGTATTATATAATATATTATTGTATGAAACATAAATAAAAAATGTTTTGTTAACGATCACATTGCGTGATAATATATCAACTCTCTCATTTTCTCTCATCGTTCGTTATCAATAGATTAAAAAAAAATATTAAAATAATTATGACAACAGTCACTGTTATATAAACTGTTTATAATATAATATGGGGCCTAGAAATAATTGAGTGGTAGTAGGTTTTATATTCATCAATATCGATAGAAAAAATTTTAATTTTAAGTTACGAAAATACAATTTAATTTGAAAGATTTTCTTTCTTATGTTAATAAGATTCGTTAACTTTGATATTATTTTTGTAATACATATCAGTGATATCACATATGAATATCTAGTCAATTTAATATTTTGACGAATTATTCGCGTATTATTCGTCATTGTTCATTTTTACGGAATAGTCAGACGAAAAAACACGATTTTTAGTTGGCATCAATTACAATATTATCTTCGGCGGGTTATAAGAATATATTTTGTAGGTACATCGTTATCTGAATTAAGTATAATAATAATATGAAACTATCAAAATGCATGACATCATTGCATGTAGTGAACAGGAACGATGGATATTATAGATACGCCTGTCGTCTGTGTATCGAAATATACTCGTATTATCACAGATTAATGTCCAATATGCGGATACGTTTGAATTCACAAATCGAGACTTCTTAGTAATTTCGTTTGTTCGACTACTTATCACAAATTATATTGTTCGTAACGTACTTGTTCGACATCCAATTGACCCATATAAATTATAAACTATGATTATAGACTAATAATAATAATATTAATAATAATAATAATAATAATAATAATAATAATAATAATAATAATAATTATAATATATATTATGTATATTATATCGTTGCAAGATTACAGGAAAATAAATCATTTTTCCTTCTAAAGTTCACTATTATTACAAAAGATAGCGGAATATCCCTAAAAATCTTCAAATATAATGTTCTGTCATCATCATCATCATCATCATATTATTATTATTATTATTATTATTATTATTATTATTATTATTATGTACTCAAAGTGTACGTTTAAGATAACTCAGAGTCAGTTATCCGATGAACACGACGATATACGTAGTAGTATGTAGTTGAATTTTTGTTATAAACCCAGCATGAACACTAAACATCTTTATGATATGTCATTATAATATATCGAGTGAAAAAAATATTTATCTTATCGATATACGACGTACTGACCGTAGTGACTATTGAGAAAGTACATAAAATAAAAATATGTAATAATATGACATATTTATGTTTCACCAAAGAATACAATATTCGATAAAAAAAATACCAGTTATTATACGGCATTCAAGTAATAATATAAACGTCTAGCTGTTAAATAAATGAAAATGGAGAGGATATTATTATTTCAGTAAAAAAAATCTATTGGTATTATAAAAAATAATAATTCTCGGGAACCATATTTTTTGTGTATTTATTAACCCTATTACACTTCAACGAAGTTTGCGGACCCTGTGCTCACTGTTGAATCGTAGTAGGGTTCTGTAAAAAGAATAACTAATAAACATAATTTGAATATTAAATGACGTATTAATAAAATATAGAGAGTATTGCGGATAAAAAAAAATTCATTATTTGTTTTATAGTATGTGTAAATTTTAGTATTAGATATCTTAACATTCACAATGTTACATATTGGTTATACGCGAAGTTATTTTTATCATTTATAGATTTGAACGTGTTTTTTTGGAATTTAGATAATAATAGTAAAAGTTTTGTAGATAATATCTTATTTTTTTTTTTTTATCCCCGTAAGCCTTATGTAAATGTACATTTTTTATATCGTCAATAATACGATATGGCCCACGATAAGATAATATATTTATTTAATTTTATTATTAAAACAAAAAGGCTAAAGTACAAAGTAAGTCGTATAGTTTTATTAATTAGATAATGAATATAGAGGCCTTAATTGGATTGGTCACTTTAGAAATATTTTTGTTTGCGACATTGACCGATTTATTTCTTGTAATTTCCAGCACAAGAAAATAGACATAAAATTCTATATGTTAAGCCGTTTATCTCATTTTCACTAAAAAGTTGGATTGGCTCAATGTATTATAATTTAGTATTTTATTATATTTTATAAATAATATAGAATTTACATACCTATACGATAATAAAAATAACGGGTTTATATCCCCAATACTCTTCATATTTATTTATAATTTAATATTTTCTTAAAAATCTTAAAATTTAAAAATATAAAAGTACCTATAAATTATTGACTATTAAAATATTTCGAATATTTCTTACTTTTAACCAAATCGTTCAAATGAAATTAGAATTGATTTCATATTATAGAATGTTAAATTTCATACACGCCATTAATAATAATTATTACCAAATGTGTAATGAAGATTTTATAATTATGAAAATAATATTATTACGAGTATATCGTATACGACATGATTTTTTGATATTATTGGTATACTCGTAGGTACGTGTTCGGCTGTGGCGATTTAAAAATCAAGAGTTAAATCAGATATTATTGCTATGCACGTCGAGTTTTTCGTGGCTACTCTACTAGACCCGTCACGTTGGAAACGAAAAATTGTCCCTTTGTGATTTCGGATAAAGCATTTGGGTAAAGCATAACGGAGGAAAAAACTACCGAAGAATCGATTTTTTCTCTTTCTTTCTTCCTTTTTTTACTTTATTTTATTTTTATTTATACATATCTGCAATATGTACATTAATGCACGGTGTTTATTATGTGCCGATAATCGATAAATCATATTCAGACGGCTGTAAAAAATAAAAAATAAAATGTCTATATCGGGTTTATATAATATAAACGGGTACCCTTCGATATATAATATTTTACCTCGCCTTTCCCATTTGTGAATACGTGTTTATTTTTTTCGGTTAACATCTCCGTTTTCTTCTGTGCGTAACCACCACGGTAAGCGGTAACGCAACTTTTTACATATTTTTTCCCCCGTCATATGAACCAAGGTATTATTTTATTTGAAATTTTTGGAAAATAACGCTAGCCGTTGACGTGTATTATGACAATAATATTATTATGATCTAGTATTCCGTTTCGTATTTGTTCGTTTTGAATTTTGATGACGAATTGGTTTTCTATGATTTATTACGTAATTGATGGATTTCTCAAATATTAATAATTATTTTCATCGATATTCTACTAATAATATGTATAATTATTGTATTTTATCCGAATTGAGTAAACAACAAAATATCATATTTTCCCAAATTGTTTATGAAATGGAATATGTCATTTGTTTCGAAATTTCGGTGGAATAAATGAAATAATATTGTGTTTTTAAACGTCTAAGCAAAACAAATTATATAATAAGTAAATAAAAGTTTAATTAATTTTATTTCGCACGATATATCGATTTAGATTTAATTATAAGATTTTTTTTTCATAAAAGGCACATATGAATTATTTTTCTATTATGATTTGTTATTAACCGAAATAAAAATATTACATATTGTCCTTATATTGTGTATAATATGAAAATGATAAAAATAAATATCCTAAATTTTATGTCATGACAATAAGAAGGATAAAATATGAAAGTACACATGGTTTCAATAGTTTTTTTTTTTTATTATAATAATATTCTAATCGATTTATATTCTATATAGTAATAATCGTCAAAAAATACCCTTTCTGTATTTTGTAGTCTGAAACGGTGCGTCTGATGGACGACCGATTCGTAAATAATTTGAACACCAGTTTTTGGTATCAGGTTTGGTTAATTTCGCATTCAATATATTTATACAAGAGAGTAACAAGTCTAAGTTTAAATGAAAAATTGAATTACGTTTAAAATTGAAAATTAAATCTAATCATATAGTCATATCGATTATACACGTTAAATTAAAGCTTTTAGTGTTACATCACTAAAAGCTTTATATTTAAAATTAGACAAACCAATCTGCGCTTATGAATCTTTCCAAATACAACCGTATTTGTAATTTACTGCACTATTTATTTAAGTTGTATTGTTTTCCCTAATGTTGATATTAATTGTAATTTAATTTATTTTTAGTGTTCAATTTATTTTAACCAGAAAGAATTTGTATTTAAATTTAATTTGTAACTTTCATATAAATATAACGTAGAAAAATTTAAAAATTCTTTATATATTCATTATTCACTATTTCCATTTATTATTTAAAATGTTAAATATGTTATTATTCCGTTCAGCATTGCAATATTCTAATTGGTAAGTAAATAAATTTAAAATTCTGCACAATGGAAAATTATATTAATTACGGTTTACATGACAAGTAAAATTAATTTCTTCCTTTCTTTACTTATTAATTACCTAAAATATTATGCATTTACATTTTCATTTCATTTTTTCTACATTTTGTTACAGATATTTATATTTTGTCATTAATTGTATCTTTTTTTTTCTTTACTGAAGACACTTTTTCGATCCAAAATAATACTCCGATTTTCACGAATAGCATATATTATGTTTCCGGTTAACAAGTGGATGTGTTGGTACGAATTTCTCAAAATTGATCCTATGCGATGGAAAAATGACCAAAAAATGATGAAAAACGATATTTTTCACGAAAACTGAAATTTTGATGAATTCAATTTCAGGCAATTTTGAACTTTGTTGATAAATTATTAATTAATTTAAAAATATAATATAATCGATGTTACATTGTTTTGGTAGTTAATTAAATGATTTTTAATCGTTACCTACTTGTTTGATAACAATAATTATTATTCACAATTGCTGAACTCGAAACGACGATTCAGCTTCCTTTTTCTTAATTTCTGAAAGCTGCAATGAATGTTCCATCAAATATGTGTTTAATATAAAATAGGATCTGTGTTTATTTTTTCCGAGTATTATTTCTTGTTCCATTAACGATGTCGTTTGTATGCGAATGCGAGTTGTTCGTGAAAAATTTAACACAGCCAGACCTTCGGTTTAGTAACACAACAGGATACTGTTGGTAATATATTCTAAAGAAATAAAAAAAGCGGAAAAATTCGTTTTTGCATTTCACATCGTTCTTTTGCTACTTATATTTGTTAACTTTCTTATTTTGCCTAACACCAGTTAACTTACGCTTGTGCTCGATTCAGAATTGTATGTTTTAGCAAATTAGGTACATACGATAGTCAAAATGGGTTTTAATTTTAATTTTATCCAAAAGTTTTATTTTTGTTTTCAAAGTGTTCGGTTCTGTTTCTTGTAGTCGAAAATATTGTACGGTAGTTATTATTTCATTTACATTATCAGTCAATAATATTAAAAACAGGATATAATAAATATTTTTTATTCCTTAATTGAATGTAGGTATTATCAATATAATCCTTTTAATCCAATTCCTTCTTTCAAACAAACAAAAAAAAAAAAAAAAAATATAATATATAATATATATTATATTATATTATGTATTAATTATAACACAATCTTTTGTGGGATTAGTTAATTAGATGGTTTACGTTGTTTTTCTTAATGGCATATTTTCTAATTAACTTGTCTTAAAATCTTACCATCCCGATTAAAGTCTTACATTTTTAAAATTGTCTAATTTAAAAATATATATGTTATAATCGCACAACATTACCAAATAACACTTAGAATAATAATTAACTTAGAGTGTACAGTTGATTATTATAATAATATATGTTTATAAAATAATACCTTATAATATTATAATATGTAATATACTAATATTATATTTTATATACATTTTAATTTTTTCTTGTATATAAATGTTATGTAATTTGAGTATAACCTAAAATACTTTATGGTTTTAAATTGCTTTAACCATTAAATTCCCATTATTTTTTTCATTATTTCATAAATATGTATTTTATACTTGTATTTAATTACATAACCTATTAATCAGTTTTATTCAAATGTTATATTTCATTTTATAGTAAATATATATTGTTTATATTATATGAGACATTACGAGCTTTATAACGTTTGATTTTAATAAGAATAATATTATTATGGTACATATATTATATATAAATACGATACAAATTTTGATGTATCCAAGTTTTAAAATTGCTTTATTTTATTACAAAGGTATAATAACACGATATTATTATCCAAAGTAAAATTTTAAGTCATTATGAAATCGGGTTTTCAAAGCTACTTTCTTACGAGCGTGGATCTGACGGAATCTTATTAAATTGCAGTAGTAGGTATAGCAACCTCGTACACGTATAAAGCTTTGAAGTTGTTTCGGCAGTTTTTGTTTCTCCTTATAATTTATTATATTTTAAACGTCATACATATTATGTTTTTATTTTATTTTTGTACGGTACTATACGTTAAACGTATTCTTGTTGCTCTTCCAATATTTTTAATTTGAAATTTTGACTCTTTAAAAAAAAAAAAAAAAAAAAATTGTAAATTTATATGATAATTTCTTCCTTTGCGAATTCACATTGATGATTGATAATATCAATTGTTATATCACCTATATATAATATAATGATAACTATTATTAAAAATAGTAAATTAGAAATTATATAATTTTTATAATTATATAATTTCCCCTAATAAATTGTTTTGCATTATAATATTTTAAATTATGATCAGAAAGTGACGTTTTAGTGTTTATGTTTTATGGATTTCATACTATAAGTGACTTTTTTTTTAGACTGTACTTAATGACGAAATTAATATTGAATAAAAATTTGCATTAATCTAAATTTACTATAAATTTTGTCTTTTTCTTTTCTCGAGTTTTCATTTATTTAAATGAGCTTTAAGCTGTTTTTAATGTGAAATATTTTTCAAACACTACCTAGTGAAGCAATGTTAAATAAAAGTTTACTCTTTGTAAAAGGTTATTACTCAGAAAAACCAATAACTTCGAAACTTCAGTCATGTGAAAAACGTACATGTTGTACTTATCAGTAGACGTACTTGTAATATTTTTTTTATTTTACTGATTGTATAAAAAACTTCAATTGTTCGTTGTAACTTTATTAACTTAATTAGTTGGCGTGATAAAGCAAGAAAAAAAACTAAGTTACTTTGATTATTGTTAAAAAAAAAAAATTAACTTGATGAATATCGAATGAATAATTGTAGTAAGTTTACAGAAGTTAATATAATGAAAAAAAATTGATAATTAATGTAATTTATATAACGGTTAAATGGAATTACTTTCATAGTTCAAGTACCCACCTATTGGCTATTTGCTAATGAATATAATATAACGTTTAAAATAATTTATTTCATAATAATAAATTAATCATATTTTATTATTTTACTTGTTTAAAAATTGTATTCTAATACATATTATTCTTAAGTATGCTTTAATTGTTTAATGTATTATTATAAAATTATAAATTTACGAAGTTATATTTTATTAAGAGTTTATTATATTAGAATATTTAGAACAAACAATATTTTTATATGGTCGTGAACGCATGTAATATTAATTATTTATAATAATATGCATAATATTATAATATCATTAAAAATTAAATATTATCAATATTTTTGATATTTAATCACTTTTTTTTAAAAAAAATATGACCTAATACGTATGTACATTTTATAAATGAATTGTTTATGTAATATATAATGTTTACACAAAGTAGTTGTTTTTATATTCTCTTATTTCTATCCCATGGGTATATTTATTTTAGTGTTCATAAGTAATTACTAATTCAGTTCTCAAAAAAAAAAAAAAAAAAAAAAAAAAATACAAATCACAATCAGTTAATTCGGCATGTTCAGATCATGTACTCGTATATTGTTTTCTATAGTCTATACAAAATACAATACTGAGATTTAGGTATTACAGCATCTAGGTGAATTAGAAAAGTTTTTTACTTCATTCGTATAAATTAGATTTAGAAATAGCTTGTTCAATAAGTAGGTATGAAGTATGATTGTGTGTTTAGAATTTTTTTTCTATACCATATACTAATATAATAAATAATTTAACAATCTTCTGTTATTTTTTTCTGTTAAAATATTATTGTGTATTCTAATTTAATACAAAATGGATAAATTTTATACAAATATTTGTGTTATTTACGATTTAAAAAAAATAAAAATATTTCAGTAACATAAACTAAACATGAATCATATTATTATATGAAATTAAAAATTTGTTGTTCTTTGTAAGTAAATTTCGTAGTTGATTTTAAAATATGTTTATATAAATTAATGTTATTTTGGTGTAATTACAATATATGCATATTTATAAATTTCTCTTAAATAACATTTAATTCATAACTTTATATATACCAGAGTGTAACAAAAAATACTGAAGTATTAATTATGAAATGTAATATTTTTCTAAAATTCGTGCCTTCGTATTTTTTTACATTATATCACAATATTAATTGTATATTAATATTACAATTTGAAAAGTACCTAAATAAGGACATGGTTATTATGATTATTAAAATATAGTTCAATAGATGTTTAAGTTTAAAATGATATATTTAGAATAATATATTTATAGATTTAATCAAATATTTTTAAATACATTTAATTTAACATAAAAATTTAAAAAAAAGAAATCAAGTACATATTTTAATTTTATACTATCTATAAAATATAAACTATTAATAAAAATGGTTTTAAGAATTTATAATATTTTAATTAATATAAATTTATAAATTTTATAGTAAATTATTACTATTATTATAATATTCAATATTAATTGACTAAAATTTGATGTATGATACCGATTTCACGTCTCTTTTATAATTTTGATTTAACGCATGATTTAGAATAAGTTAATAACAATATTATGATAGAAATTTAAAATAAAATTTACATTTTCCATCCTACAAAGTGTAAGCAGAAACTAAAATATGCGTTATTAAGTATAGTGTTTTTCGAAGTCTGGCCACGTTACTTTATTTCTTATCTTATATATGATAAATTAATTCAACTACTGAATTTAAAAACAACTGATTGCCACAAATTTCTACTGCAGTTTCCAAGACACTAAACATTGAACATTTGAATTCCATCCGACGTCTTTGTTGTCGATAAACTTCACATCCTGGTAACATCCGGCGTTTCCACTCAATGCATAATAAAAAGCTATTAAAGAAACCTAAATTTTTTTAAACAAATTACGCTTCGACTCCTTTATTATCGTGAAATAATATTCATTTTTTAACTTTTAAAAAGTTGTAATGAGAGTTTCCAGATATTGTAAAACACTATTAAAAGTATTTGATTTAGTTAATGTAAACAAATGCATATAAATTATCCAAGGGTATCTTCCAACGATATTATAAAACAATGTTAATTAAAAGTTTCATGATAAATAAAAATGTTCTTTTTTTTTTTTTGATAAAAATTTTAAAATTGTTTAAGTATACGAGTACATTTGAATTAAACACTGAATATAATAGAAGTATTCTATTTTTTTTTTTTTTTTTTTTTGCCTTTTTATTGAACGATAATTTATATAAATTTATAAAAGATTTATTTATTTTAATATTATAATATATATTGAATTATATATTAATAAAACTAGTCAACGATTTTGGAATATTTTCATGTGATAATAATTAATAATCATTCGTAGTAGTCAAGTAATAATATTCATAACATACCTATAAAATATTATTTGTTTGTAAATAAAAAAAATATGCGTAATATAAAACTATTTAAGATGTATTAAATGACCATTTACTCATATTGTTAATTGTTATAAGTAATGAAATACGAGGTCGGAGGTGATGTTGTTAGAACTCTTATATAGAATTAAATTTATGGTAATTAATGTGGAAACCGTTAAGTGTAATACGAAATTTATATTTGCTTTAGTAATCGATTTATGGTGGTCCGTTCATCTGATCGTTTTTGAAATAATACGTTGCACATTAAACTAAAAAAAAAAAAAAAAGAAAAAGAAAAAAAACGTTTCTACCCATTTTACAATCCCTTTGGAAACCCAGTTAATCTCATTATATCCGATCAATTTATTTGTGCAATATGGGAGTTTGTATTTACATCCGGGCGATTGATCAAGTCCATTTTACATATCCCAAATTCACTACGTGTTTAAATATGGAAATCAACAAGCCACATAAAGGGTAGTTTAAGTCAATTACAATAGTTGGGTGCAATTTGATATGAAGAAAATAACATATACATTTAAATTGATGAAATTGTCGAGGTAATATATTATCCTATTCAAATAAAACAAGTACAATTTATTTATTTTAATAAAGTTTTATCTCTTGCCTTTTCAACATAACAACTCGTGATATTGTTATAGGCACAATTGTTTTTATTCTTATATTTAAACAGCGTAATTTCTTTTTATCTTTCTTTTTTTTTGGTCAATTAATAAAAATAAATTATTAGCAATATAATTCATTTCGACTTTATGTTATAAGTTAGATGTATTATTGATTACAAACAATTAAGTTAAGATCAATATTCTAAGAATAAGTTCCTAATAATTATTCATCTTGTTTGAATGATACGATAATATATGGAAAAAGTACAATTATTTCTACTAGAATAATCTCAATTAAAAAAAAAAATAATAATTTTTTTTGGCTGTTGTCTCCTATTTAATTTTTTGAAATTGCATAAATGTAAACTAAACGAAAGCTATGATTTTTCGCACTTTTTAAAATTTTAAAAATCCATTAAAAATTATTTTATTTCTTCAACTATCGTTTCGAGGTAAACATGCAAATTTAAATATATTCTTTATATAATTATATTTTCTTGTTTAAAGACTCTACATTTTATTTTTAAAATAAATAATACATTTATACGAATTAATTCGATTATAGAGTTAATTTTTTGTAATCGTAATTGATTAGTTTACTTATTTATTATATAATAATGTTATTATAATATTGTAAACTAATTAAGATAGAAATAACAAGTAACCAAATAACTGAAAAAAACCTAATATAATATTGTATGATGATTATGATTTTTCAAATATGAAATTATATAATGTGTGTAATGTTTATTTTTAAATATTATTTATTAACTACTTTATTATGTTTTAATAATAATTATTATTGACAAAATATAAATTACTCCGTAGCAATATATTATAATTGCAGTGTCTATGTCTTTATTAAAAATTAATTAAATCTTTCTTTAAAATACTATACATCGTATAATATTTATAAATACGAGATATACATATTATATAATAATCGGAAGCAATTTGTATATATATATATTAACTTTATTCAACAAAATGTAATTACTTTTCATAAGTTATTTTTGTCATATTGCTGTAGAACAATCAAAAAAAATTTGGTAATAGTTTTCGCTAATTTAGTTTATATTACATATTATAATTTAGGTACCTATCATTTTAAAATTTAACTTATATTTTCTTAATATCTTCTTAATAAGAAAAAAAGTAATGTATAAAACATACATTTTATCACAAAAAAATATTTTTTAAATAATATTAATATTAAATATAAAAATTAAATAATTTGCCTTTTATTAAGTATACGTAATATTTGTCTATTTATCGTGTCATTTAAATAATGATATTTTTAATGTTCCGTGAAAAGAGCATTATCTTAATTTAAGTTAACTCAATATTTATTTTCAAATTTATTTTTAAACATTGTTTTGAATATTTTAAAATTATATTATATGACGTATTTTCGTATTAAATAATTTGCTATGATAAAAAATATTCATATTGTACCTATATTTTTTTTTTATGTTTGCATTTTAATAAAAATGATGAGATATTTTGAGTAAGTAAGCAATATATGCACATTTATGTTAATAATAATTATTATTAATGATCACTTATATAAAATTAATATTTCACGTATAATGTGCACGTAACATTGTACCATGAAGTATTCGTTGAATAATTTAGTCCATATGAAATGTGATTAATTTATCTCATATTAATTGTAAAACACGTAAACTTATCTAAATTGAAATAAAGTACGAAATATAACATTATACATTTATAAGGTAAAGAGAGATATTGATCAAGAATAACTTTAAAATATGACTATGTACGGAAAATGATATGCAAATTGTAAATGAAAAATGGGCGAGTAAGTAGTAATAATAAATAATGTAAACAATGTATTATACCGCATATTTGGTAAGGTTATTTGGTTGATTTTGGTCATGGTATTCTTTTGAATTTCTTTCTTTTGTCCAATTTTCAAAAAATAATTCCATGGCTTTTTTCGTTTATTACCTTAAAAGATAAATGGAACTTATAGTGTTAAGTCGTGACGTGTGTAATTGTGTTTTTGTTAAAAAATACAAGAGAAATAATTTCACTTTCGCCGATTATTATTCCTATTTGAAGTAAATTGCTACAAGTACCTACACTTAACTCATTGAATGGACGGCAAGAAAAAAAATTTCAGCCTTCACGTTCAAAAGACGTGAATACATTTTATTAATAGGTATATAATATATAATGGGTGTATTCACAGGAAAAAAAACAATTTTAATTTCAAAATTTTAAATGATTTTATTATTTTATTACCTACTAAATAATAAATATTTCTTCTATTACTCTTATTTTATTATATTTAATTTTTTTTTTTTTTTTTTTTAAAAAATATATTTTTAATTATTAACTTATTTCCGAAATAAAGTGGAAAATAAGTGGAAATAATTCTTAGTCATTAAAAAATAGTTTTAGATTTTTATTTAAAATAAAATAAAAAAATATATTTTTTTTTTTTTTTTTTTTTTTTTTTTTTTTTAATAATGATTCTTTATTGGATTATAACATAATATAATTGTACAATATAGCATATTGAAAAGATGATATTTAATTTTTACAGATTTTAAATTATTATAAAATGAATTAATTATTATTATTTTATTATTCAATATTCATATAAATTACTTTATATTATGGTTAATTTAATTATTTAATTTTTAATTTTATAAATACAATTTATTAATAATTTTGTTTTGTTTTAACAATCGAACTATATTATAATATATTATTTTAGTGTATACGAGTATAATTTAAAATTTAGAACGATACTTATTAGTGTTAAATTGACCAGGCGGAGTAGAATATATATTTATTTTGCCTAGACATTTATTTATTATCATTATAACCCGTTTAAAAACAATAGGGTTCGAACTCAAATACGTTTTTCAGATGAAAAAGTTTATCCTATAAATTATTAACGGATGATTCGGACGGCATAAATTAATTACAAAACAACAGATATAGGACGATGGAAAAGGGTTTTTACTGATCTCACAAGAACTTATGAAAAAGAACTTTTTAACCTAATATTATAAAATCATATTGTTTTTTATTTTTAATATTATACTTGGGACGAATAGTAGGCGAAGAAAACCACAACCAATGAAGAAAAAAAAAGACAAACTTTTTTTGAGTACCTTTCACGGACCATTTAATTTAATAACATCGACTTTTTCTTTTGAGTTTTGACTACCTATATTCTTTCATAAAATGTGGTTTTGCATTCACTATTCTGTTGAACATCTTCCACCTGTTTACGTATTTCAAATTTAGAAAAATGAATAGGTACGAAAATAATAAAAACTTGTATTTAACTTTCCAAAAACTTTAGTAGTGTACTAGTATGATCAGGATTTGTACACCATATTATATTTAATACATTTGAATATACGGTATACGGTATACGTGTTTTACTCAAATAGTAACACTAAATATTTCAAGCAGTTGACCAGTTTATGGGGATGGGAATTTTTTCATGAAGATAGTAGTATAGTAAAGCACATTTTACACCACTTTTTAAAATTTTAGCTTTTTTGGTGTGAGTACGCGGGAAGAAACTTACATTTTTCAAATAGCATAACTTATTGTTTTAATTAGATTCCAGTAGAACTATTCTATTTCATATTATTTTCTATCGTTAAAATTAACTGATTTACAGCCATCTTAATTTTAAATAAAATATAAAAATAAAAATTATTTTCTTATAATTGTATTATTTTCTTGCGAGTGCGCACACCGAAAGAGCGAAATTTTGAAAAAGTGGCGTGAAATGTGCTCTTTTATACCTCTATCATAATGAAATTTCTCATCCCCTATCTATGATTATCCGGTTGAAAAATTTAATGTTTTGTGTATTTGAGTAAAACACACTATATAAATACATAATGTTATATACATTTTCGGATCGTTAATAGGTTCATTTTTAACATCATAATGATTTTTAAATTGTAAACTACATATTAAAATTACAATCCTTAGGTATTAGGTGTTATTAAAAAATTACGATTATACTTTGTAATTTTGTTTTTAAATTAATTTGATGTTGTTATCATTATAGGTATTATAGGTTTTACAAAGTTTGTATTAACAATAATAATTTTCTCTTTATAATATAATATTATTATGATCTGTATAATATAATTCTTTATATACTGCTTTCAATATTATAAGAATTGAAAAAAATCCGTTTCACTTGAATTGACAAATACCAGTGGAAATAAAATAAAGGATATTGTAGATTTGTATTTCGTGTTGTCATCATTTTTTATATTGTTTTTTTTTTTGGAATTCATCTATTTCAATGTTTGGGTTTATGTTTAAAGCTTACGTGAAAAAACAACAGGACTGGGAATAAAAATAATAATAAATGGTTCTATGGCCTAAATGGAGGATTTATGAATATTTCATTCGTCTGGGATTCAATCTATTATTATGTTTTATAAATAATTTTCACATTTTTTGATATTTGTTAAAGTAGGTAGTCAATATAGTGTCTAACTGCAATTTAGTAAATCTATAATTATTAATATGATATCGTATTATACATTTTTAAGTTCGAAAGAACTATTATTGTTTATTATTTTAGTACCTATTATTTAATAATTATGTATCGTGAAACCTTAAATAATCGATGGCGTACTCAAAATAAATAAATATATACTGATTGTGTGCATGAAAATACCAGATAATGGTAGCGAAATAAATTATTTTGTGAATTTTAATTTAATAATTATTTTAAATACCATAATGTTATATTTTTGAAAATTCGTTCTTTTCGTTATCATTGCTACCTAACCTTTCCATTCGTTTTTTGTTTATCGTACTTTACATTATAAATACACGAAATAATTCATTAAAAATTTTAATATAGTTTTAAATTTTTCGATACCTTACATAGGAATATTTAATAAGTTAAAGATAAATGTTATAATTTAGAATAAAACATTTCAAAAGTATGGCTGTGTAAATTTATTTACAAAAGTTCGAAAAATACATAAACGTAATAACTGAAGTGTTCTTAATTATTCTATTTGGTATTGCAAAGTAAATTTTGTCTACCTGTAGTAAACAATGTACTGTGTGAGAGTCCTTTAAAAAAAAAAAAAACGCAATTTGTTTTGAATAAACGTTTAGTAACATCACAATGAGTATATATTCTTGTAGATATAATAATAGCCATGAGTTAGACATTTTTTCGAGTACTTATTTAAAAATAAATTTAAAAAAATATATTTCATTATTTTATTTTTTTGCGCTAGAGAATTAAATACGCATACGGCTTATAAATTATTATAATGATAATATACCTAATTACGTATTCATAATTGCGGTTTTAACCCGTATTTCCGGTATATTTGGTATACAGGCATACAGGTATATATCATAATAATACCTATAATAAAGGCGATGAATTATGGTACCTAGTTATTATACATAGAGCAGGCTAGTATATAATAGACAACGGTCAGTTTAAAAAAAGAACGTTATTTTACCGGGACGTTTGGTATTTACCAAGATTTTACAGACGTTTAGTTATCTGTCGTTTGTGTAATGTATATCGGAGAAACGATAAGAGGACAAAAGTCGTAATAGCAATACCGCCTCTGCTGCATCCACTGGTTACGCCGCAGGTACAATAAAACCGAATTAATGGCCGCAATTAAATTAGTGCCTTTTGCACGGCTCAGCAAAACCCCGCCCATCACGAACCCCGTCACCGCTACTGATGTACCGTTGCCGAGCTGTACTTACTTCCGCGATTAATATCCATTTTTAACGTGTCCCGGAAGACACGAGTCTGTTTCTGATGTCTTGGAACGACGAGTCGTTTAAAACGGCCGAGGAAATAATGTATTCCGGCTGAATTGGCCGGGAATATGATTATTGGGGTATTAAAATCATAAATGCTAGGATGAATATTTTATGCGTACGACGTTTCTTTGAAATTTTACTTTTGCCCGCAAAATAGCAATCCTATAATCGCCTCGTGCACAACAATAATACCGTCGGTAAAGCATTATGACGTACGGCTAATAAAAATTAAATAATAAAAACGACAATATTTTATAATATTTATTTAATTTTATAGTGTAAATTATGCGTATATATTATATATATAAATTTTATAGATCGTAATATTATAATAATAATTCAAATTTTATAATAATTTAATATTATCTTTGAAATAGCCGATCCGTGTAAGTACTGATTATCTGTAATATCATAAATTGCAATTGGTCATTGCTTCGAATACGCATTATAAAGTAATAATTTAATGATATTATTACCTTTACTGTTCCAGTGGTGTAGAAGAGTTTTAAACTTTCTCTAGTTAAATAATTGACCCTTAATTTTTACATATTATATTATTCCAATTATCTATACTATTATATTTTTATTATTTCAGATCTATTTGAGAGATTATTGCAAAAATAAATATTAATTTATGCGTAATGTTTGATTTTATTATTATTATTATTATTATTATTATTATGCAATATTTATAATAGATAGTATAATATAGACACGTAGATATAAAACAAGATATATGAAATTTAAATTACATATTATATTCATTCAATGCAAAAAAGAATTCAATTGTTATATGTTTTCAAACTTTATTTTACTTCAATTATTCAGAAATCGGATTGTATTATATTATATTTAATATATATGCATAAAATTGTACAGTTTACATATTTTATAAATATAGTATAAAAATTAAAATTAAAATTAAAATTCAAGTATACATATTTTTTTTAAAAAAGGTTACATAATAATTTTAGTTTGATGTGATAGACTATTATGAACTAGATAGTGAAAAAATGTATATTTATTAAAAAATAATGTATAAATATTTATTTATTAAAAGGAATAATTAAAGTTACTACTTAAAACTTAAAAAACTTATTTTTTTTTCTTTAGTAAAAAAATTAAATTTTGACAGTGTACTCAAGAAAAAAACTATAATTAAAAATTAAAAATAACGTCTTACTATATATATTGTTTCTTATAATTTCATTTCATAAAAGTCTTAAAGAATTTTCAAATTAAACATTTTTAAATATAAAGCTAATATTTTAATTAATTTTACTACTTTGCAACATTGGTACTTTTTTTAAATACTTATATACCAATGTATCATATTTTTATACTATGGATTGTTAGTTTTTAACAATGATCTTCTTACTTTCATGTAACTTTAAGAAAAGAAACACCTTTATTGCTTTCTAACTTTATATTTTAATATATTAAGTGAAACAAAACTCTCGTTTTTCCATTTCATTTTATGATTTACTAGTAAAATATGTAAGTTTTTATCATACAAAAGGTAAAAGTTTTTCTTTTTTCAACGTCTTTTTAAATAATTTATAATATATAATTTTTTTATTTAACTATAATTTATATTTCTGTTTTGTTTTAGACTAATCAAAAGCAATGAATTATTTACAATAATATCTCTATGTATTATATTGTTTTTCAATATAAATTTAAAAAATAAAAAAACCAATTATAGATCCTTACTAAATTCCTCCCCAGAGTTGTCATTTGTCAGGTCTATAATTTCCGGGTTGAAACTTCCAAAGACAAGTTCTTTTCACAGTAACTCTTTTTTCACGCTACTTCTAATGGTCTCCGAGGGACTTCCATATGTCGGGCTGCTTTTAATGGTATCATTTTTCCTCTAAACATCCATATACCTTACGTTGGGGGTTTAAGGCTAAAATAAACACTCGTTTTTTAGTAGCTTTTATCAGAAATTATTAACAATGATGATAAAAATATGAATATAAACGTACTATGAAAACAAAATAAATTGTAAGTTAAGACTAAAATGTAAAAATACATATTATATTTAAAACTAGAGGTACGATCTACATATAAAAGGAATATTTCGCCTAAAATTACAATATTATGTAACTAGATGAATTGACTTTAAATTAATAATAAATTGACAAAATAAATAATAAGAATATCCAGATTTATTTTGTAATTATACATTAGGTATATAGGTATATTGTAAAAATAATTTATTCGAAATTTTAAAGAGTATTCATTAGCAGCAACTAAATGGCATTAATAATAATAATTAATGATTAAAAGAAATTCGAATTATTATTTTACCTATATAGGTTAGGTATTAGGTTATAAATCTGGATATTATTTTCTTTTTACTATACTCGTTGTGGTTTTAATGTATCTATTCATTTATTGTGTTAATAATATTCATAATTTATATGGGTGATGTCAATTTATTACAATGAACGTTTGTTTGGAACAAAAATGTTATATTATTATTGATATCATTAATTTCTTTAAAATATTGATAAAAATAAATATTGGTCGATTTCAGAAAACAAAATTTGGTGGAAAAACTCTCGTAAATGTTTTGGCACGTCAACGTCCGTTTTAACCAAGGCGTTAATTGGTTTTCGAATATACACACAGCTGAAGGTTTCCGTAAATTTAATTAAAACCGAGCTGACCCGACGTACGGAAAGTGCAATGATAAATACGCCAACACACGCGAATCAATTATATACATACGTTCCGTCTAATTCTATAATCTAAATGATTCAGGTTTATGTGTATTCATTTGAGGACCGAAGTGCGATATATTTATATAAAATATAATATGTTTATCGTAATTATATAATTTCCTAATAGTTAATAATAAAGAAATATAATATTATATATTTGTACACGTCATAAAGTACCGCATGAAATAATACAAATTATGTTGCCACAGTTTTATTTTTACTGTAGTTACAAGTATTGATTCGACCCTTTAAAAAATAATTATTAATTTATTGCAATTGAAGTCTATCGTCAAATTCTTTTGATCTTCTCGACGTCATTTTTTTTTTTTCAGTTTTAACGTATAAAAAATATATTTTTTCAACCTTTCGTTGTTAAACCGTTCAAAATTGATTTTTATTATTTATTTATTTTCATATTATGATGTTAGGTCATCACTCGTGTTTGGTTTGGTTCGACATGATTTTAAAATA
>JAIUCT010000028.1:3016939-3027580 GCA_021307375.1 Tetraneura akinire
ATTATTATTATTATTATTATTATTATTATTATTATTATTATTATTATCATTTTTAAAGTGTATTATTTTATTATTTTTATTTAATTAGAAATATGATTCTAATTTATACAATATATTAAACATAAGTGGTTTTTTTTTTATAAAAACGTTAATTTAAATTTATACAAAACGCAATCAAAATATTAATACTTCTTAGAAATAATGTACGAGCATAATAATAATTGTAATATGCAGATTATACGTCAGCTGTCAGACCGTTTAGCTCTCATAATTGTTACCTTTAAGTAAATCAACTTTATGAAAATTAAAATAATAGAATAACCTTAGGCATAAAAAAAATAAAATAAATAATAATAATACTAGTTTTTATATCCTAGTAACGTCATTTTCATATAAAATATTATAATGCTGCGGTGTTTTTCATTTTAATATTTTTTTTATTATTAGTTCCTATTTTATAATTTATTAATACTACCTACTTTATACTCGAACATAAACGAATATTTTTTAATTAAACTGTATTTTCGTTTTTTTTTTCTTACGTCCATCTAAAAAGTTATATCTTTTTTTTTTTATTTAAACAAAAGCTATAAAATGCTGTAATTGTTTGAGTATATATTATAATATTATCCGATAAAGATAAATATAATATTGCAATGGAAAGTTAAAGTAATGTTTTGTGCACAATTTTGATGCATGACATAACCTTTTACATGCACAACTATATAGATTTTATAATAAATATTTGTAATTAATTCACGGTCCGACAGAAATTTTAAATTTATTACCCGGCGTTCCTTTAAAACTTTTCAATTATTAATGAAAAACGTAATTTATTAATATAACAATGTAATAATTTAGTGTGTGTGTGTGTCTAAAAAATAAAACGGGGTATTTAAAAGTTTGATATAAAACCCCCGATTATTGGAATTCTATGATAATAATAAATTTAATATTATCATGTATCATCATTTTCTATAAATATGAATATTCAATGTGTTTATAATTATTATAAAAATATGCACAGCAGTCATGTTTACGAAGTTTAATGTATAAATGTTTTATAAAAATATAATGATGATCGGTTAGAAAATTATAGTTGAAAAAACAATAGTAATTTCGTTTGCATTTTATATTTTAATATAATATTTGGTAATTTATATATAATTTTTCAATTATAACGACAGTTTTATTCGATATACCGAGTAGGGATAGATCTATTTTTTATTTTTTATTTTTTTTTTATTAGGTATATTACCTATTTGAACACTTTTAACGGTAGATAATATTTTACTACGGCCCAGTATCGATTAACTTTATAAACGTTATTTGCCCAATGAGAAGAGTGTTTGACCGACAATAATGATAAGGTGAAAAAAACAATTTCTCCATAATCCTCTGGTCGGATCGCATAGCGTCGGATTTATAATATCTGTAAAATCCAGAAGCCCGTGTTAAAATGCCTATGTCAAACCGTGGAGACCCTAAGTAGTCGAATCACGTATGAGCCAGCAGCCTTTTATTATGATAAGCCGATTTTATCTCCTCGATTTTTATCCGCACATACACTCGTATATTCCAAATTGGTTTTTCGGGATCATCGCACGCTCTTCCTTATAATATTATTCGAAATAATAAATAAATAAATATATTTATATATATATTTATATATATATATATATACACACACACTAAAAACTTGCAGGTATAGACGTATAGTGTCCTAGCAATTTACTGATTGCCAAGAAATAATGTGATATATATAATATATAAATATATTTAACAAACGTATATTATATGAAGTTTCAGTTTTATATCAAATATCCGCAAGAATGAAATAATATATTCCATATAGCACATAATAATATTATTATAATTAAATGAATATATTATTATTTACTTCTTATTTTATGGCTGGTCCGCAATAAATTTAATAATAATAACATAATTTTTGAAGCTCTCACAATACGATTAACATATTTTATACCACTATATTCTTGTTATCCTTAATGTAACATTCTCAAGTATTGTTCAACAAAGAAAACCTTTTTTCTACTTGACCTCGTTAAACTACCAAACATTTGACAAACATAATATAATATTATACCCATCATATACAATATAGATAATCTTCTACGTAGATATTAGTAGGCATCTCAAATATTCAAGTTATTGTATAGAAAGTTTTAATGTATTACATTCTTATGGTAGATACTTCAAAATAAAGTATCATGTTGTTTCACGTTTATGATTCAACTTTGTCTATACGATGCTCAAGTCAACACACACAATGATTACACTGTATTCGTTTTATGAAATGAAATTCTCCTATTACATTTTATCGTTAGTAGGAATTATACGTATTATATTGAAAAAATATGATTTACCATTATAATATTAGGTATATTAATTTATTAACGCTTTCGTGGATTGGAACGATATTATTGATATTTTCGGAAATATCCATGTTTTTCATTATAACATTATTATAATTATTAAATAATAAATTATAACACATTATATTATATGATTTAAACGTAATGAGTAAAATACACTTATTGATTCAATTCTAAAAAAAAAAAAAAAAAAAAATGAATAATTTAGTTTACCATTATTATGATAACGATAAAAAATAATAAAATTGTCTCAACAATAATTTAAATTTGTAAATATTAATATTTTACAATTCAAGAAATGTTCAAATTGATATTTAGTAAAATATTAAGATGAGTCAATAAAAAAAAAAATATCGTTTTTTATTACCATTTATCTTAGAGTGGATAATTTACAAAAATATTCTTATAAAATAAATTAATGCCTTCTTTGGCTTTTCTCTTTTGAATTTAAATAATGTATAATAATTCAAAGAAAAATGGATTTTTTAACGAATACAACATATAATATATATTATGTTCGACTGTCGATAATGAAGGAAAATATAAGTACTTAACCTCAATTTGTTATTAAAATGTTATTCTTATTACTTTTCGGAGAAACAAAAATATTCTTGCGTTATAGTTTACAATAAAAATTACTTAGTTTGATGAAAAGAAAACAAACCACGTTGAAAATTGTACGAAAATAATAATTTATTTGTTAATGATTGTAATATTACTTAATATAATAATACAAAATGATAATATAAAGGCTTGGAAGTTGGAAGGTATCTTATGATGTCTGATGATAATCAATTTTCCGTTAGATCATCATAAAAAGTTAAAATAATATGGCTAATAAAATATGAAATAATATGGCTTTGTAGATTATTATAGATAATAACAGTTAAATTCAACTCTAAATGTTGACAAACAACTATTTTCTGGGTTATTAACATGGATTAGGCAAATCAACCTGTAAGTAGGTAACTATAAAAATCAAAAAATTATTAAGTTAAAATACATTCAACGAAAATATTGTGAAATAACTTTGGTTGATATTTCAAAAAGTAAATAAACGTCTACGAATATATACCTATGTGGTTATTGGGATATAGACGATATATACACATACTGGTGTTAAAGATCCGTAATATAGCAGCTACATTTCAATATTGAATATAGAGTGTATGTTTTATTAATACCAGAGTGCACCGCGTTATGACAGTTGATTTCTTTGATCAATCTATTTCCGAAAACGCGGTGTTCCATACATAATCTCATTCAAATCCAGAAGATTTTTTTCTATAGAAAAAAAAGAGTTGTCATTGTACGAACGGCGTATCCGGAAAATATAAAAAAAATATTATAGAGAGGTCTCAACAGAAAGATGACAACAAGCGAATACATTTTCACTGTTCGACATATCAACAAATAGAATAACGTAGTTTATATTTTATTCTTCAATCTCCACGAAAATGTTGAAGTCAAATATGATAAATATATTATAAAAAAAAATATAGAAGTGTACGAGTAGGTACGTGTAAACTTCTATTATTGAAATTGAAATTTTATTATTATTTATAATTTGTTATCTGTTCAAGATTTTGATTATATATAAATGTATACTTTATACTACTAATAATATTATTTATCACACAAAATCAATTGGTGATATTATAATAAATTATTTAAAATTTTCCGACCTAAATTTAAATTATTTATTTATTATTATACGTCGCGTAGCTATTTTTAATTATCAGAATGAACCTAATTAATAATAATACTCAGTGTAATTTATGAAATTCTTATGAAAAATGTATGAAAACACGAACATTAAATATTATTAATATTAAATATTATATATACAAATAAACCTAGAGTATTAAAAAAATGTGGACACGTTACCTCTTACCTCACATGTTGTTCATATAATTATATTATTTTTAAATTTATATCATTTTACAGGTATGTTAGGTATATGGTATATCTTATATCTTATATATTATAATCTAAGTATAATCGGTGTTTACGTAATAATGTTACATTAATAAATAATAAGTGATATAATATTATCTTTATCAGTTTATCACATTACATACAATTTATATAATATGTACACACGTGTGGTATATAAATCTGAACGAATAAGACAATAAGAGGTGTTACAGATAGTGGCGATAGTTTCCAAGAAATATGACAAGTAAAGATTGTTATTTCACTTATACCGAGGAAATAAAGAACTAAGTTAAGTCGTTAAATTTAATGATGTGCAGTATTGACTGTACACGTTACTCTACTTTACGCCTACCCAGAAAAATAACGTTAATGCTCGAAAACGGTCGATATATCATGATGAAATATTTAAAAAAAAAATCACAGGTATACAATATAATATTATATTATAATTTATAAATAATATCAAATCGTATTTCTTAAATACTCGAACGATATCGAATCTTCTCCGAGCATATTATAATTATATTATAGATAATAATATTATTGACGTTATTATTTTTATTATAATTTTCACCTAATATAATATCGTAATCATGCGGTCAGTTAGTTACTTCGCGTAGGTGTATCGTGAAACTTTGGCGTTTTCGAATCGTCGCACCGCATTGACCTATTTTCAGGTAAGTCGTCGGCACCGGGTCTGTCGATTGTTTGACCTCCGACGGACGACGGCTGTTAACAACGACCTTTGATGGCGATGACGGGTGATGGGAGCTCGTTTAACAATGTAGTATTCGACGTGTCGGAACAAATCATCAGTCAAACCGGACGTTTTAATATCGTCCGGATATCCATTAAAATCGCGCTGCGGAAATCGGCGGAGTGCGATGGAAAGCGAGCAAAAAATAAATATTATATTATATTTGGTTATGGCCGCCGCCGAGGAAAACCGAGAGAAAGAGAGAGAGAGAGAGAGAAATCATAAAATAATAATAATACAATGCGAAAGGAAATAAAAAATATCGTCGAAAACACGGGGACATGCGTATTATTAATATTATATTATCATTAATTAAAATGGTCGCTTTGCTCCTGCAGTCAAAACCGTAATTTATATTATGAGTTTTGCCACCGATTGATTGACACTGTCTGCAATATAAACAATTATAATATAATAATAACCCTGTTGGACAATGAAAACGGACGTTTCACGGACCGATCGTGTCAACATTTTGTTTTCTTTCGTATTTCAATCACAAGTCACCGATTGGACTTGATACCCACCAAGTGACGGGAATTACGCGATTGTCATATTCGGCAATACACGGGTAAATCGAATCGAACGTACAACACGCGTTTTAACATTATACAACTTCGCAAAAATGATAAACTGATAATAATATATTTTATTTTAGATTTCAGTGAATCTGAATACGTTTTAGTGTAGAAAAATGCGATGGTATGACATGACTTTTCAAACATTTACTATATTATCACTGAAATGTGACTAATCACTTATTGATTTTTAGTACGATAAAATATATTTTATTAGGTATAATGATTAATTTAATGTGCATAAAGAAAACATTTTTTTTGATAATATTATGATAAACAACAAATATTATGGTAATTATTATTATTATGTATAAAAAAAAAAAAAAAATACAATTTTACATATAATATTTTTTTTTTTTATATTATTGTTTTGGTATGTACATATTTCACCCCTCATAAAAAGAAGTAATAACGTAATGAATAAAATGAAATATATATTATAAGGGTGTTACAAATTATTCATTATATATTATATAATATATATATCCTTTTTTTAATAAAAACGTCTTTATAAATTCATTCTTGTATGATTAATATTTAATATCGAAAGTTTGAAGTATTAACTGGTGAGTTTACTTATATCTATGAAAATATTTTAATATATAAGTAAGAATATAGAGAAAATTTCAAACAGAATATTGCAGGTAAAATTGTGTTGTTAAAATTCAATCTAAAAATTTACAAAAATTACGTTTTAAATTTTATATTAATAAACAGACTTCAACTATTACAATGTTTATCAGAAATATCGCTATAATACCCTTCGGGAAATATGAAACTCATAGAGCCAGTTGAAAACAATAAGTAACTTTATTACATTTTATACTCGTTATAATATCTGTTTGATTATTAAAATAGTTTCAGAGCACGAGAAAAATAATATCAAATATTGTTTTGTACGTCGTACTATTAAATTGAATAAAAAAATAATATAAATTCAATAATAACTATCTAATAACAATAATTATAATTGTAATACTTATTATGTTTTAATATTGTTCATGTCAATAATACCGTATGGGATTTAATATCCATCGTAATGACTGATGAGTGATAAGGACAAAAATTTTTTTTTTTTATAGAAATTATAGATAGGTATACTCGTACTTCAATTTTTGTGAATCGAGCAATACATAATTTTTATAAATTAATAAGTGTTTGTATTTATTATCTATTTATTTATCACAATTAGAATATATTAATATTTTTAATGTATTTATATAAAATAGATATATATATTTTTTGAAGTAAGTATAAAGTATAATAAAACTTTTTCTCGATCCATAATGAATGGGTAGCATTGTTGTATATTATGAAAATAGGTCATAGAATTATTATGATTTTCGATTTTATAGTTTTATACATCATTCAATTTTATATTCTACGTTAAAGTAGGTAAAGTACTTATTTAAGAAAAGTAAGTTGAAAAACTTCAAGAAAATTTAAATAATTGTTAATATTACATAAACGTATACTTTATAATATATATATATATATATATATACAAAGTAGGTGTGTCATATAATGCATAAAACTAAAGAAATTCATACGATTTTAAAGTTTTCTAGTATTTTTGTATATTTTTTGACATTAAGCTTATTGGATTTTGACCAAATTTATGAATGCTTTTTCTTTATTCAATGCAAATCTCTCATATTTTAACCTTTAATACTATTTTTAAAGTATAAAATTACATTAGTGGAAATTATTTGTTTATATTTAAATAATAATAATATATACATAATAAACGAGGTACCAAGTACTCAATAAGTACGCGTCTAAAATCCATAATAATATAAGGATAGGTACGTTCTGTATAAATTTATTCACTAATCTTATTCTTGAGAAAATAAAATGTTATCAGGATTTTTTTTGAATATTATAATAATTATTAGAGAGCATAGAGTATAGAAATTTTTTCTAATATCATTTATTAAAATTGAAAAGAGGGTGAGTAATAATTATTAATCTGTATTAGGAGTATTTAAATTTACACAAATAATAAGAATAGTTATAAAGAAAAAACAAAATGAAAAAATATTAACAAATATTAACAAATATAAAGAATAAGATTTGAAAATAATAATTTATAGTTATAAAATATTAAAGATCTGTGTTATCTTCAATAATAATAATATCTTTTGCACTTTTTGTCCTTTCATTTGCCACTATAATACAAACATTTTACATTTATTCAAAAAAATTTATATTATTATATTTTATATTTTTATTATTATAAACTATAAGATATTGAATATTGAAATATAAAATTTTATTCTACTTATGAAGTTATAAATAAATAAAAGTTTTTAAACATATTGTAAAATAGAATATATGAAATTCAAATTTAAATTCTTCAAAATTGGACCGATAAAAAATACATTATAAAAGGAATTTAATAATAATTGTTATAACTACATATAATTTGTATATTCTAACGGTTGATATAAATTGGTAAAGAAACTTAATAGTATTTAAGCGTTAGTAGTATAATTGTATAATTACGTTAAGTATAAGTTTCGTAATCAGACACCGTATACGATTTTACATTTTACTACTCAAAGTAAACATAGTTTTAAAAAACGATAAAACATTAAATCAGAAGCGGTTACAATGCATTGATCATTGCGAATGATAATCATTGATATTATATTATTAGTGTAGTAGGTACATAACTAATAACAAATTTTATATTGTATTTTATTCTATCATAAAAAAAAAAAATAAATAACTAAAAAAAATTAAAATATTTATTTTAAAATAATTATTTAATAATTATAAAATTTAACTGAAATCTTATAGACATATACGTTATTGTTCATAATACAGCATAATTTAAAACTGGAGACATAAATTTGTTTTATTAAAAAATTGTCAACGATCATCCTTATCAGTAGGGACATGATCATATCTTTTAAGAGGAGCGAAGGGGTGTAAATTTGCTAAAGTATCCATGATAATATATTTTTATATATAAAAAAAAACAGAATTTACAACTAAATAGTAAAAATAGTGAATAATTTGCAGTTTTGCAAAAATATAAATCACAAATAATCTAAATATAATTTTAATTCACTTATTATTCATTTTACACGCTCACTGCAGGAAAGATACTATTTTTTATTATAACTAAGTGCAAGTGCACCCTATACACTGTACTGTAAATTATTATTTCTATTAATATTCTGTTAACAGAGTTTTTCTACATCAAAGCAAAGCTGATCTCGTTAGTTCACAACCTTTAACCACAATTCTTGTTTATACTCGTACGCAGTAACTCTGTAAGTCACATTTGAAAAAAAAAATCGAATACTTTGTAGTGTTTGGTTTTAATGTAACCAACTGGTGATTAAATTTACACGGTAACGACATTAATTCAAAAATGTTGAATATCAAATTATAATATAAGAGATTAAAAGATATTTCGATTTACGCCATAAAATTAGTATATGAACTATTAAAATTGCATTACATATTATTTTATAATGAACACATTAATTTAGTTTTTATCGTCATATAATACCTACCCAGACCGTAACTTGTAAAAAAAAATTATTTATAACAAGAAAAGGAAAACATAAGTATTAACATTTTGTTTATTAAAAATTATTTTATCATTTTGAAAACATACGCATTTTATAGTATGAAAGGAGAAACTTTCGATTGTAGACTTACGATGATTATAAATCATTATACAGGTACAAACTCGTAAAATAATAATTATCCGATAATTAAAATTGATTAATTTGAATTTATACGAGTTTATTAATCAATTTGGCTAATATCAACGAATTATAAATTTTGAATAACATTTTTGAAATAATATATTCCAAAAATCCAAAATATCGAATATTTTTTTGTAGTTTAATTAATTTACATGAAATTTGGTACGATATAGTTTAAAATATATTAATATATACCTACTATTTTTACTCATCGATTATAAAATATTTAGCCCACAACTTTTTAACGATTTAATTTTTTTTTATTCGTATGATAACAATAATTGATGCTATTTTTTTTTTCATTGTGTAATCCAGACGGTAAAATTTAATTTATATTTTATAGTATTTTTTTTCCCCCACCCGTAGTAACCTATATTATTAATATCATCACGAAGTAAATTCAAAGTTTTAACAAGCATATTGAAATAAGGTCAATTGTTACCAAAACTTTTTTAGCTAAAGTATATTAATCGATTTCACTTGCTATTACTACTGTTTGTTGTATTAATTTAAATATTCAATGTACTCGAAGCAACTGTTTATTTCTGTTACGACCAAATATTTACATAACTCGTGTAAAAATGGATCCATCTAATAAGCAATGTAAATATTTTAAATATTTAAAATTATAAAAAATTAATATATATATAATATAGGTAGTTATAATTTATATATTTTTCTTAATATTATTATATGGATATACAAATGAACAGAAAATCACACAACCACACGACTGTAGTGAAGAAACATAATACGAGTATAACGTATTTACGTAAGATAAAATGGAAAGAAAAGACATTTTTAATAAAATATTATATTCATGTTTTCGGTGCTCGTATTAAATTATTAAACTAATCAAAATATTATTATTATTATTTTCTGGTTAACAGAATGTTAATATTGCATGTTGCAAACGTTATAATAATGTGGGAATTATGTGCGTTTTTAATTCAATTTACATTGCTTTTAATACACACGATAATATTCGAATCCACCTTTATTACAATACCGATACTTTACGATAATTATAATATAATATCTTATAGGCTATAATATCATAAATTCATAAGCAGTTAAGACACAATGCCCATCGCGGGATTATTCAAAAGACTTTTGAGATTCTGAGAATTCATTATTATTATTATTATTATTATTATTATTATTATTATTATAATTATTATTATTATTATTATTATTATTATTATTATTATAATTATTATTATTATTATTATTATTATTATTATTATTAT
>JAIUCT010000028.1:3027680-3055186 GCA_021307375.1 Tetraneura akinire
TATTATTATTATTATTATTATTATTCTTATTATTATTATTATTATTATTATTATTATTATTATTATTATTATTATTATTATTATTATTATTATTATTATTGTATAAATTTCGTCCAATATCGTATTTTATTTCGTTATGTAAAATAATATTATATTATATTGTATTTCTGTATGGGGATGATAGTATTCTGAAATCTCTATCAGAAAATCAGATTGTACATTATATATATTATATAGTTATTATTATTTATTACGTTATACGTCGTATTATTATAATATACGAGTGGATACCTACCCCTGTAATACCGCCGTCGCAGCCGCGTGCTCCCGATGAGCGTATACTCACACACGCGTGACAAACGGCATATTTTTCACGTTCTCGCCGGTTTTATTCTTTTCTAACGACTATCGGTATGAATTATTTTTTTTTTTTTTGTCTTTACTTTTTATACGTATTATAATATGTATATATATGCGCTCACAGTATTTCGCACAGATTTTCGAGATTCTTTTGTTTTTTTTTTTTAATGTTTTTTTACTGTTATGCCGGAGATTTACGGTATATAACTGCGCCGAATGGGAATATTATGCGCTCGTGAATGTCGTTCAACGCGAAATTTACGTAAAAACGAGTAAGTACAATTCCCAGAGACAAGATATATATATATTTTTTTTGGTTTTTTTTCTTCTGCCAGCCACGCCAACCCTCATCATCACCGTCAGTCGTTTTACCCCGCGCAGTCCGTGTGCCCGAAACTTTTCTGTCCTTAATCGTTTCACGCGCACTACCGCCGCCGTCGTCGCTTTTCATCCCCCGTGTGTAATAATAATAATAATCATAATAATAATCATAATGCATAGTAACTATATATACTTGTATATATATAATATATATATATATATATATATATAAACCACCCTCTCGTAGTAATCCATTTAGTGTCACGTTTAAAGTGACGGACGTCGTATTACAACCCTTATTCGTTTTCCTGGCCGAATTCATATAGATAATGTCCAGCCTACGCGTGATAGCAACGTATATAATTACACGATAATTTTAGTAATACTAGTATATTATATTATATTTATATTTTAAAGTAAATTATTATTATTATTATTATTATTGTTAAAATAGTTGGAAATTTTCAATTTTTGTTCGCGAAGAAAATTTCGCGAAACGAGGTCAACTCTAAAACGCCACCACCACCCTCGTCGTTCAAAATAATTTATAATGTGCCATCGACATCGCGTCGCAGCGCCACCGTCCCTCGATTTTCGATTTAATTAATCCCGCGCTCGTGTGTCTTCTATATAGTTCTATACGCGTGTATACGAAATTAATACTTTCTCAATTGGGGAGCATCGTCCTGGATAATACGCAATTTGTTGAAACCTTAAAACTTAAAAGTAATACGAAATAATGCGCCTATACTGTTATTATAATGAAATTGATCGATACGCGCGAGTTCGGTTTCCTTTGTTTTGATTAACAAAAAGGATACGAGCGGTCTTTATATTATTATATTTTATTTTACGAGGAAACTTTATTCGAATATCTTGAAATATAATAATATTTTTATCACACAATTTCATAATATTTAACGTACCTAATACCTATTATAATTGAAAGCTTGCTTGTTTCTTAGAATGCGCGTGTTTGGTCAACGAGTGGAAATATAAATGCGTGTCAATTATTCATTTTCGCTTTTAAAATAATTAGGTAGGCACGTGTATTTTTTGTTTAACATTTTTTTGTTTTTTTTATCTAAAATATAATATTTTATCAAATTATTAATTATAAAACGTGTTAATTTTTTAAGTACACGTAAAAAAAGCGCATTTTTAACTAATAAATCCTATTTTAGTTGAAATAATATACTTATAATTCTTTAAATAAGTTTTTATTTTTATTTTTTGAAATTATTAACATACATAATATATACACACCAGCGTCGTTTAAGTATTAAGTTAAAACTTAAAACTATTATTGTGTTATCAATTTATCACTTTTAATAAAAACAAAATAATGTGTTTGAATAAGATAAATCGAATATATTACAATATAATGTTATTGTACATCCAATACGCGTAACGTACATTTTCAATTTGGTTAATGCGAGTTATACATTTTATAAGGGTCGTTGGCTCTTTTTTTTTTTTTTTTTTTAATTATAACTCTCAATGCCAAATAGTTAAAGTTAGCAGAACAAATATATTTGTTTTAGAATCCACCGTCAATTCTTCTTTCCTTGTAAATATATTAATATTATATTCACGTTGCGGATAATCATCGAACTTTTTGACGGTACCTACATCCAATGCAACCCACACAAAATATGCATGATTTATTTTATGATATTCTTTCGAGCGTTATTATACTTTTTTAATAATTCATATTTTATTCATTATTACAAAGATATATTATTATATTAGACGCATTAATATTGAAATTATAATAATGAAAAAATAAATGTGTAGGCACGAATAAATTATTAACGATGACAGTTTTAAATAGTTTAAATTTAATTAAATATCTGTTTTTCACGTTTCGTTACAAGACGGACTTGATTATTACATTTCTTGTTACTACAATAATTGTAAAATATTATAATTTTGATTGAGATAAATATAAAAATACACATTTATGATTTCGTTATAATTCAAAAATTAGCAGTATCCGAACTATTTGTATTGCAATTTCAAGTACAAATCTATAACACTGAAACAAAGTACCGATAGTTTTTCTTTGAATTTCCTTTTAAAATCTTCGAGGGCTGTGATTTATGCAGGTTTCTTAAAACTTTTTAGTATATCCTATCACTATTTAAACTATATGGATTCTCTAACTTTTATATAATAAAGTAAAATTAATTGTAAATACAATGATTGATAATCATACTATTGATGACTTTATGTACACATATATGGTATATGTCTCACAATTTATAGGTATTTATACAATCAAGAATTTAAAATTTATTTGTATACGTGGTTAATTGCATTTTAGCGTAAATTTTTTTTTTTTTTTTTTTTAACAGAAATGAGAAAAGATATGTCATTATAATCTTTAACTAATGTGATTATACTATTAAGAAATTATAATAATATCAAATAATTTAGTTTAAAATAATATGATTGATAAACCAAAAATTTTAATTTTGAAAATTTAATAAACATCAACATATTATTTATGCTGTATAATAGGTACAAATATTTAAATTATAAATAAAATAATTTTGTTAAAAAATTAAATAATATTATTTGTATTATTATAATAATACGTGTCATTTAATATTTTGTACACATTTATTTAATTATAATATTAAAATATTTAATAAATTTTATAGTTTTCTTACTGTTAAACACAATAATGGACATCGAATATGAATGGTTTGATACGAATTATAGAGTTCGTATCATATATCATTGACCTCGTCATTAATAAGTGTTATTGACTTATTGTCAAAATCAATTTTATTTCAATACATTCAATTTGGTTAAACAAACTCGAAAATCAGATTAAACTATATTATTTTTAATTTTTTTTTTTTTTTCGTTTATTATGACTTTGACAAATGTTCAATACAATAGTTTTTCTAATATGCTTTTGATTTTAAACTTGCTGTGTAAATTCTATACATTTACACGATTGAAATGAGTTTTGTGTTTTGTGTTTTTTTTTTTTTTTTTTTTTTTTTTTTTTGCAGTACATTATCAGTTATCAGTTTCAAGTTTTGTAATAGAAGAAAAAAAAACTTTAATAGTTTTGTAGGAAATAAACCGGCTGTTGTTTTAAACTACTATTAAATAAAAGCACTGTACTGTTTTTGTGTAACGTGGAGTGTTAAAAATACAATTAAGAAAATATAAATTGTTATGACTGTCGTACAATTAATAAAAATTATTAAAAATTTATGATAAAAATAAGATTTGATGTAAACGTCATTTTATAATAATTGTTAAAAGTAGGTACATGAGGACATTTTTATAATTTGATTGGACGCATTAAATATTATAATATTATAATACTCTAGTTTATTTATTTTATATTAATAATTAGAAATGAACACAATAATTTATTTTATTAAACTATAATAAATAAAAAAATATATACATTTTTTTATAATTTAATATAATTCTTTTAATGTAAATAAAATGTATATTATATTGGAATTAAACTTAATACCTATGGATAAATAGTATATTGAATCGAAGTACAAATATAATAGTACGAGATTTAATTCACGTTAAATCCCAGATTTAACTTTGAGTGCCATTATTGCGTGGGCCCACACGTTTTCTTGTAATTCTAATTTACTTCGGAACAGATCCTAGATAGTCCGATAATGGCCAAAGATTTATGTTTTTACGCATTGGGTTTAATAAGCTCAAAAAAATTTATGATTGTACGGACAACATTAATTTCTTCAACTTATCACACCATGACTTCAAACACGGTTTTATATTTTTCTTTGTTTTATAACCACTGTTATAGTGTATCAATAACTACCACTTATACCTATACATAATGACTATTTGGATAACATATTATTATTGATTTCCAAGCTTAATGGGTTACTCCCTTACAAAATAAAATACACTATTTTCATAAGCTAAGGAGGTCTCACCACTTCACCAGTACCGTATTTCTCACTAACCACTATTTATATACACGTGTTTTCAGTAGGTAGTAATTTTATCGATTATTTAATTCTGAATATTATTTACGTACAAATCAAACGTTGTCGTTAAATATATTATTATTTTACGCATGTTATTATTATCGGGAAGTTGTCCAATTAAAAAATATGTCAATTATTGATTGTATAATTTTATCCGGCAGAATTATTTATTTAACAACATTAATCGTTTACTATTGAAAGATACTTATCAAAATATGAATTATGATTTATTATCAACAAAACAACAGTTTGAAAATAAAACGCGATATTTAAAAAAAAAAAAAAAATGTGTATTTTATCGACAACTTTAAAATAATGGAGTAAACAAATATATATAAATATATATATATATATTTTTTTTTGATTTTAATATTATAAATCTTAATTTCTATGGGTTATTTGGGAATTATTCTATTGAACAGACCGCTGACGATTTAATTAACTAAAGAAATATCAATAACATTTTTTTTTTAAAAAAACACAAATTTTAATGGAACATACTGTAATATTGGTGTCACCTCAAAATATAGCGGTAATATAATGTAGCAGAAACATTATAATGGCATGTTAATACGTATTTATCGCAATCTAATATTAGAAATGCCTGAGAAAGTAAACCAATAACTGAATATTAAAACTGATTTTGAAAATAAATGAACCAGATAACGGTAAAGTAAATTTAATAAAGTAAAGTAAGTAAATTTAGTAATTTAGTAATTTTTTTTACATTTATTTTATTAATTTAAATTTTTTAAATGCAATATGTTACTAATAAAAAAAAAAAAAAAAAAAAAAAAAAAAAAAAAATGGGAAGTTATGAAATTTAACCGTTTTGTTTATCAAAAAGGACGGGAAAAGGAATATAAAATAATTTTGAGGTGTATTGAATACCTATAGATAAAACATCGTGGAAGATTTCACTCATTCAACAAAGTTGTTATTAATACTGCATACGTTAACCTAACATAACCACGGTCTCATATTTTAAATATTGAAGCAAAAGAAGCGATGAACAAATTAAAAATACACAATTGACAACTCATTCTGATATAGGAAGTATAAAATCTCAACCATGTTAAATTTAAATATTTTATTTTATTTTTAAAAAATTATGTCAATATTTTACGTGATAATTTTAGATTATACAAAGCGTGGCAGTAAAATTTAAACAAATTAAAACGTACTATTCAATGAAGATGAAAAATAGAAATATGTACACCTCCTGCTCCAAAATAATTATGAGAAAAAGTCCACTTGCGTGGTATTGATCATAATTTTCAATATCAATTATAAATATTATTTACATTTTTGTAAAATTTTTACTAATTTAAATTATTTTTCATTTATTTTTTATTTAATAAATTTGTTTTTAATTTTATCAATTTATTTAATTATTATATTATTTGTCCACGATTTCGATAAATAAGAATGCGATTATTTTGCATTTACGATAATTATAGCCACGATATATTTATTGTAATCGTATTACGACAATATTATTACCGGGGTATTTTGACGTGAGTCCCTATAATTATTGTCAAATATTATTATGTAAAAATAATATTCATAGAATCTATAAGTAATCTTTGTACATAAATTAAAAATGAATAAACTAGCAGAATATCTTCTTGAAAAGTGTTATTACTGTCACAAAAATACTAGGAAGCTTCCATATAGAAGTTCAACGAGACCATTTGGAAGTTAAATATAAATAATATATGAATATAATTCTTTTTTGAATAATCATAGATTTAAACAAAGATAACCTGGTTATGGACTTTTTATATCTCATTTTCTACATTTACTTATATTAATTAAATGACAATAAAAGTTACTTTTGTAATAAGGGTATTGATTAAAATTGTAAAATATTATATCATCATATTTTGAATACTTACAAAGTTACAATATTACCTATGAAAATGAATAGAATTATAATATATGGCTACGTTTAAATGTTTTACCTTTATTTTTATTATATAAAAAATAAAATTCTAATTATTCAACATGAATTGTTGATTTTGTTTGAAGTATGGAGAATAGAAATGAATTAAACACAAATTTAGTAAGTATTTTATAAGTAATACTTTACATCCAAAGACAAACTTGAACTAAAAATTAACAGTATTAAAATAAATTGTTCTTAAATTTTTATTACAATCGAAATCATTAAAAAAAAAAGAAAAGATTTTAATATGCACTTAACAATTTATAATATCCTTCAACTATTAAAGTACTATTATAATAAAATCCAACTCAATAAAATAAAATTGGAATACTGATTAAATATTTCTTGCTATTCAGCTATACATTAAATTTCGTTATATTATATTAACTTATTTTCTGTTATATTGATTATATATTTAAAGTTTTAATTAAATATTTAATACAATTTTATAATAATGATTAAATTTTCTAGTACAAGACACGTTATTATGTTAATATTATATTGAAATAAAATGTTGTTTGTAATTTACCATCTTAAGGAACTTTACTACAAAATTTGTATTTAATACATTTTATAATGTAAAATAGCTTTTAATCATAAATAATTTTTATGAGTGGTAAATAATGTTAAGACATAGAAAGATCAAAAGTGGTGTTACGAACAGATTTTTGGTGCGTTTGATATTCTAAATAACATTTATTACAATGGACTTATTATTAAAAAAAATTATCTAATACGTATACTGTATAGTGTATACATAACCATCACTTAATATTTACCAATGAATTAAATATGTTATTGTGCAATCATTAACTGTTTTTTTTTTCATATCTAGTCAATAGTTAATTGAAAATATTATTATAATTTATTATAATGAATATTTAATTATTCCTTTTTTTTTTTTTTAAAATGTGATTTCTATTTTTAGTATGTTTTGTGATATTTTATTATAATAAAAATTAACAAGATATTAAATAATAAAATGCATAATAATTTAAGTCGTGTTAAGAGTTATTAATAATTTATCACTTTATATCTATACCTATATATACGTATTTTATGTTTAATTTCATTCTAAATAAATTTTAAATTATACATTTTTTATTACTTACCTACCAATATTCTTTTTTATGATTGATGTATCTACCTATATAAATATAATATTTTTGTGTTTTCTTTATCGCGAAATGTTTCGTCCTTCGTGAATTCTTTTCTTATTTGGTTAGTTAATTTCACGGTTACATTTTGATTATCAATGTTTATGAAAATTTCAGAAATTTAATTTAAGTCCAATAGAATATTTACAAAGCACAATAGGCATAATATTATGTTCGTATGTAACACATCACATATTATAACTCTAGTGAAGTTATGCATAATATAATAAGTTGATGGTAGTATAATAATTAATAAGATATTTTGAGTAGGTATTTCGGGAATATATTTTTATTTTTTCCACGAGGGTTTTTGTGACGACTTTTAGTCGGGTTTGACGCTTGTTTTGAGTACATGACTCGTCTCTAAAATTCTAGAGTACTACGTATAGAACGGTCGAAAACCCGGATCCCAAACGAGGCGCCCTGACCCGAAACGTTGACAACCGTCGTCGCGGCTGACGACAAGTCGTCGGCGTTGAATATTTAAAATGCGGATTCATTCGTAGGGAATACGTTTAAATTCTGACCAACGCGTTATTCAAATGTGCGTACACCGGCCGTTTGTGACGTACACGCAATATTTACGATTAGACGATTTTGTAAACAGTAAAAAAAAAGTTACATAACATAATATTATAAAATAATATTATAATATCGTTATGTTCTCATCGGATTTAAAACGATATTACGTCTCGGAGGGGACGTGAAAATTCTTCCGCAATCTATTGGTACCTTGGATAAGACTATATTTGCCCGTGCCATGACGATCCGGCGTATTTAATTCAATAATATTATTACATTATGCTTGCTCGATAAATAATAATATATACTCGTATTATATGGTTTGACATCGGTCGACCGTTGTTCAAAAACTGTACCTACACTCGCTTAATTATTAATAATATTCTTAGTATGCCCGTGGACCTGCGTCAATCTCGGGGCGTAACGAATTTATGATTTTATAATGCTAATTGTTTGTCGTTATCAATCGTGACGCGTTGTCCGGCAATAACTGAGACGTGTCCGAAAGACGGGTTAACTACTCGTATAATAATAGTGTATTATTCGATCAGCCCCGACTCGGTCATCCTTGCCGACCTTATTGAATTAAATTTTTAATCATCGAGTTAATATTTTATCCTAAGTCGAATATAATATCATTATGATCTAGTCGATAACAAATATAGTCTCTTGACTCAAAACATAATATTATAATGTGAGATAAATTTAATTAAAGAATATATAATAATTATAAATTTGGATTCGTCGAAAAACACACGTATCATAAAATATTATAATACCTACACGTATAATTATGTTGATTTAGACAATCGACACCATAAGTAATATATTGTATGGAAATGTCACGCGTTGAATTATCGTAATGAAAGGAATGCAGTCGGTCTTTATTTAAATCAAATGCTTTTGAAATTTCTATATTGAAACATAACAAATTGATCATACGAATATAATGAAGCCTACAAATAATAATATTATATTTACTATCGAATGATAGTATTGGAAATATAATAATTATTGACGCATTACAATATTCTGAAGTAGAAGCCTGTGTTATATTATGAAATATTGAAATATAGATGGAATACATTCAAACTATCTTCTGTATTTAGTTCATTCAGACAGTCAGTTATTATTTTATCATTCATTACCCGATTAATTATTGAATTCGTTCAATAGTGAACACTGCACTAATGTAAATACAAATACAAATATTAATTATATAAATAATTTGTATAAAGTTAAAAATAATATTCGATACTGTTATGTAGAAATTTGTGTTTTCGACGAAACCATTTAAGAATTACTTGAACCCCCTCTGTGTATTTCTAGCAGAGTATTCAATATTAAAATAATTCCAACATAATATTATAACCTATTAGTTCAAATAAATCCATTACAGATTTAACATGATATCATTACATTCATTAATCAGAATAAATTTAATTGAATACACACGATTATAATAAAAAAAAAATAATACCAAAGTTACTACGTCTAAATTAAATTAAAATATAAAGTTATTTATAATACTATAATGAGATTTTGTTTACTTTTAAATAGTAAATATAGTTTTTTCAATAATGAACAATTTCTATACAAAATTATTGCCAAAGAAAAATAATCATTTTAAAGGATATTAAATAACAGTAACATTCGTAATTATAGGCTATTCCAATATTAGTTTGTCGAAGAGTTATAGAAAATTCAAAAATATTTACACTGTATTAGTTAATACTAAACGGCGTGTTTAATTTGTTCATAATATTGATTATCTAGAATGAGTCTGAATAAACTATATCTATTTTAAAAAATTGAAAACTATAACGGTGGAAAATACGAAATTGGTTTTGCAATATTATATAATTAATTTACTTTTTATTTATAAAAGTATAATATAGAAAAATAAAAAAAGTTTCAAAAGTCTCCTTTTGACGTGCAATATATAATTGGAAATTGGTAATAAACTCAAATAAAGTAGATATATTATAATATACTCGTATAGTATATAAAAAGAGAATCAATAATATGTTTAATATTATCAAAATATTTGAACTTTAATATTAATTTACACGTTTTTCTTTATATAAATATTGAAAATTTGACATATAATGATCGAAACAAATAAGTACCTATAATATTGTAATAATATTATTTTATTACGTAAAAATAATACGTGATATTAATTTATTCGTTGGCGGATTTTATTGACGTTTGTACCTGTATTTTATAATATTATTATGAAGGCAAGTTTTTTTTTTTTTTTTTTAATTGTAAAATTTTAAACCGATCCCATATATTATTTATAAAACTAAGTATATTTATTTTTTAGTCGACGTATATTCAATTCCATCATTTTATGAAAATAGTTGTTTTCAAATTAAATAATGAATTTGGCAGCTGTCGGGATACGGGATAACAAACCTTTTAATAAACACATGTCGAATAAAAAAAAATAAAAAACGAAATTGACTTTATTGTTTTTTCGTATTGGTATTAGTATAAACATTTATGTGGTATCCTGTTTTTACGTTATATTTTAAATATACGTATAATAATTATCAAATTATTACTTAATCATTTTTCGTTTTACGATTGACATGGATACATTATTTTATTTAATAAAAAAAACAGATATAATACTACATAACGTAAAATATTCACATTAAACAAACTGGAATTTTTTAAGGGTTTATTATTGATTAAAATAAAAAGGACTCGTATAGTTTTTTTTTATTGTTCTATAATACATGAAACGACTATACATGCCTACAAAAAGACTACCAATCTAACAACAGATAAGTGCAATTTGTAACAATAACATGACCTCTCTTTCATTTTTTTTTTTTTTTGTTCACTAAACAATAATATTTTTCTTCTTTGAACATAAATTTGTATTATGTAAAAATAAATTTATTCTTACATTATCTTTTCTTACGTTTAACATAAAAATATGGTAATTATGAAATTTTTAAATTTTAATATACTTTTTCGCGTTTAAATATTTCTACTGCTCATAAGAATCTCCATAATCCCATACGTTTAATTTACAATAAACCCTTTTGAGAATAACGTTATTGTAAATATAACATATTATTTTGTTATATATACCTCAAACTGTACCAAATTCGATGGGTTGGAAGGGTTTTTTTTTAGTTTCACACGAATTTCACCATAGCAACCGATTATGGCGTTCATATAATTTTTTTTTTTTTTTTGCTTTTATATTATATAAAACCGAACAGTCAGACGTATATTCTTTATTTTTCAACATACGAATATATACCTAATCCATGATATACCGGAGTAGAATTATTGGTAATGTCGTGTGACCGCATTGTGTAATTCTGTATGGTATCGTAAAATATTGTGACACGAGTCAGATATAATCTACCTTTATCGCGGTATGTATTTTTGGACAGATCGCCGTACACACAGATGACGACGGTACAAATAATACATACAATGTAGTTGGAAACAAATGAAAATGAGAAAAATATGGTTAATCTCTTATTATTTCAGATGAATTCGGAAAAACTGCTGCTTAAATTATGTATGATAATCTGTTAGTAAGGTTAATTCAAACGAATTAACGAATATGACGTCATTATTTAAGCTATTAATATTTATATATTATTATTATTATTATTAAAGCTTTTAACCATATCATCGAATAAATTTCTGATAACATTATTTTGACTAAGTTAATATACAATTAATTGATTTTCGTTATTTTACGTGTTTTACAAAATCACAAGAATCTATTCAAATAACATTCGACGTAATGTTTAAATAAATATTATATAATAATATACAATCAATAGCTGCAATTTGAACGGTTAAATGTGTACACAAAATAAGTAGGTAGGTATATTATAAAGTAATGTTATACGTAATCACGATAAAAGCGTCCCTAGGGGAGGTAAATAGGGGTAGTTGCCCCTTTTTGACTTTTTTCTGGGTAAATAATTATGATTACTTAATATACAGGTAATAACACAAAATAAAATTAAAACATTATTTAGTTTAAAAATTAAAATTTTGTGCCCCCTTGACAAATTCCTGCGGACGCCCTTGAGTCACGACACGCGTACTATTTCGATACTAATATACTTTAATTTAAATTTATAATTTTGCGTTCTACGAACGTATCGTTTTGTGTTTTGAATCCCGCGCGTACACTGGAAACGACAAAATGTATTTGCAATTCGAAATTTATTTCATAATTTATGCGTAACTACGATGCCGTAGGTCACGATCTTTGATAGTGTGAACGACACGTGCATGTCCTTATAGCATATGCGTGTTATGAAATACCTGTTTAGGTATAACCTAATAACAATATAATAATATAAAAATAATAATTTGTTATCGCGATATAAAACATAGTACGATGTTTTGATGTTAAACAAAATCTACACGGTGTAAACGCAAGAATTCCTTTATCGTTTTTTTTATTCTTTCTCGCGCGCATTTCAGGAGTGGTTATCGCAGAAGAGGTGTTTGATGAACGAGCGAAGATACGAACGATCGGCGGTGAAGGGTCTCGCACTTGTTTCGTTCGCATCACGGCGAGCGTTCTTTCGACGCCTCGGAAAAGTAATTGAATATTTTTCACGCGGGCTCTTGACGCGGGAGAAAATAACTGAGGAATTTCTCTGTAAATAACTACTCCTCGACTGGTGGTGTTATGACGACGACGTCGAATGAGGAACGGGAGAAGAAATAAAGGTTCGATTCGACCCAAATATCTCGTCCGTTGACAAAATATTTTTCAATTAGACAAATGAGAGAGAAAAAAAAAACACTACACGCTCATCGGTGTGAATTCCGTCGCCTCTTTTATTTTGACTCGGCCGAGGAAAAATTCATATTTCGTTCGTTCGATTCGCTGCAGAAATATATTTAATTTTTTTTAAATTATTTCGTCCGTGACGACATTTCATTTTATTTTTTTATTATTTATTATAATATTTATATATATGGTAATAATTATATTTACCATAAGACGCTTGTCCCGTTTGTCGTATTACCTATATTTATCTACATACGATTTAATGAAATTCATTTGTTGCGGAGAACTTACGTAGTATTTATATTATAATATTATGATTTAAAATTTTAAATCTGCGAAAAATAATAATTTTACTCATTTCGCGTAACGTACGGTTCAGGAGTATGACGTTATTATACCTATACGCTATACGTATATTTATAGTATGCACCATGGTATCGTATTATCGTAAAGCTGCCGAGGTAGACAAGTTTCCATCCGGTTGTTATTTATTAGTTTATTACCAATGCAATGTTGGTAACTCATATATGGTTATCAGTATTGATGACCAAACTTCATCGCGTTTATTGTCCGAAACTTGCATCGTCGTCGGGGTTTCGTGTGTTATACGCGTCATAAATAATTATAAAAAAACAACACTCAAAAACAAAAACAAAAAAATGTACGTTATATTTTCGAAACGTGCATTGATGCACTATCGGTATACATACGACGATTATAACATTGTAATAAATGTAATGATAAAAAATATTGAATTTAAGCCGTATACGGTATACGAGAAACAAAAAAACAAATATTTTACGTATAGTATAGTATAGTTTTCAAATCTTACAGAAGATAATTTTGCACAGTAGAAATATTTAATATCTATAGTAAGAACCAAACTATACTCGGTGTTATTTTAATATTCCAAAGAGGATCTCTTTTCTTTGAAATAATTTTGAATTTCTCCGAACGAAATAAATCTGTGTGTAATTGTAAAAGAGGCAAAGAGTATATACCTACTCACGAAGGCAAGAAAATTATAATATACCTACTATATTATATTATAATGTAATATTTTCGTACTATTATTACGTTATGACTTTAGATGATTCGCCGTATTCGCTGATAATACGGACGAAACGTAATAAATTATATTGTCATAACTCATAAAGTATAAAGTGTAGCTGAAAACAACAAAAAATTATGTTTGTCGTAGACTATAATAATTATTGTGCCCGACGCAAATCGTTTGTCCCTTCATCGACTCGTTTCAACACTACAATTAGTACGAATAGTAGAATTATAATTATTCTTTCAAAATATAAACTACAAAAATGTCAACGAATTCTTTTTCTCTAATTTAAATCATGAAATTATGTTATACCAATTTTTACCGCTTAAAACATTTATTATATAGACGGTTGCCTTTTTTTTTTTTTTTTTTTTTATATAATACCTACCTATGAAATGTATTGAAAATCGGTACAAGCGTATAATTATATTATGATTCACAAAGACGGAAATTCAACCTTAAAAAGCTTTCAGTTTTGTAATTATTATTATTACGAGAGCTCGAAACGCGGCGGCGAACCATAGACCGCGTGATGGGGACGAGGCGAAGAGCGTGGAAAAATTATTGACGGACGTGGTCGAGTTCGTTTTGTGCGAATTTTTCCGGCGGAAGTGCAAAATGGTCAGCTGTGGAAATTGCCACACTGAAAAGAGAATTCGCTTTTCGTACCAATAATAATAATAATAATTATTATTATTATCATTATTATTATTATTATTTTATTGTGTGCCGTTCGTCCGATCCATTTGCTGCTGGTTGATTAAGTTCGTCGTGGTTCCGGCGGCGATCGCGTGACGACAATTTTCCGACCGAACGGTAAAGGAGAATTGTCGCGGAAAGGAAGACGATGACGACGACGACGACGACGAGAGGAGCTTTAATTCTACACAACGGCGGTACATTGTTTGAAATGCGAATCGTGGTAAATACCACGATCGCGTGGTCGGCGGCGTGTGCTCGTAGGCGGTTAGGAGACAATAGCGGTACTGGTATATAATAATAGTAGGCGGTGACAGCATAACGGGGGAAGTTGGCTTTGTGGAAACATAATAGGTCCGGTCCAAGATATGGCCGGAAAGGGAAACCGTGCGGACACACAATGGTTGAACAATTGTCGTTTCTGTACGTCCGCCGGTCCGGGGCAACTATATATGCCCCCTTGTGCTGACACTAGGCCGCCGCATCGATTTCCGTCGATTTTCGACCCGACCGGGAAGAAAACGCGGATTCCAGCGCGCGCCTCGCGTACAATTTAAAATATATTATATTACCTACATTTGTATTTTATAACCGGTCATATCAACGGTTTTCAACCACTACCATTGTATAATAATATTAATTATGTATTATATTATATTAACGGTTTTCGTGTTATTTTATGTTTTAGTTCCGCCCGATCATCCGATTGTCTTCAACACTTGGGGAAAACAGTTAAACCACACGATCGGTCCACTCGCCGAGGGCGACGACGTGGCGCTCATTTGTCGCGTCATCGGTGGTAAGTATTCCTACTTTTAATTTTATAAAAAATAATTATTATAATAAATTGAATATATTAATTTCATATATTATAATACATTATTATAATGATCACTACTTGAGATACGGAAAAATACTATCAACTCGTCGATTTGTATAAAATTAGAAAATACGAATATTTAAAGACAAAATAAAAATGCAACATTTATTGTATATTTTATTTTACGTGCCAACCAACGTTTTGTTAAAAAAACAAATTTCATTTTATACGCGTTATTTGTTGGTTTACTTATAATATTAAAACGGTTTTAATAGTCGGGAAATTTTAAATTGATAAAATAAAATATACGCGCATAAATTAAAAAACGTTTTAGCTTTGTCGCATTATATTGTGTTTCTACTTTACGTGCAGCAATTTCATAATCTCACATAAATGGATTTAATATTATTAGTTCGACATTATATCCACATTCGATTAGTTAAATCAGTGGTTCTCAACCGAGGTTACATGTCTCCCTGGGGTGAAATAATCTCAGTGTAAGGGTGACATAAATTATTGAAGATATAAGAAAAAAATAAGAGAAATACATTTTTTTAAATAAAATCTTACTGTCTTGATGACCATTACGCCGGAGTAAGGTTTGTTGTTTAATAAAGACCTTGATATTCAATAAATATAATTACTGTATATTTCGATTGTAGGGCGACCAAGTATAATATAATAATCGTTAATAAAGGTGATACAAATCGAAAAATGTTGAGAACCACTGAGTTAAATCATTCAAATGTGTGTGTGTGTGTGTGTGTCTAACAATAATTGTATTTTTTTAAAAGCCTTTTTTCTTAAAATAATCGCACCGCTACATTATATTCATAATAGAAAATACGATATATAAGGGTATATTATAATGGTATAATATTTATAATAGTTTATACGACTACGAATATAACGGTGCATATTTAAAGCTGTTCGCCAACAAATATAAACTTATTGATAAATTATTAACTTTATGACCATATCTATATAATTATTTTAACATCGGAATAAACATTATTTCATTATATATATATAATAATTTAACGAAATAATTCATTGACTTTAGTCTTTAGTCACTTACCGCGGTAATAGTTTACGAATTCCGAACGCGAAAACTAATGGTAATAAATACAAGTAGTACCTAATTATTAGGTATACGTTTATTATACTTCGTTGTACATAATATTATTATTTTAATGAATTGTACAGATACTTTTATTTTTAATTTGCAGTACACGCGAAAATTTATAATAATATTACTCATATTCCCATATAGTACGCCTATATCTATAAATCTATAATATTAATTAAAATGCATTTAACTGAATTTTTTTATTTTATTTGTAGAGTTACAAAAATTTTCTCGTTTTTTTATTCCAGAACGATAAATTGTCGAATGATTTTATATTCACGCGAAATTAATATTTTTTTAGATAACTTTTCAATATTATTATGGATATAAATAGGTAAAACAATAATATTTACAATTAATTGTTGTACTTTAGTGTAATTAACAGATTTTAATATATTATACATATTATTATAAATTATAATAACGTGTTCTTAATTGTACACACGAGAAAACCAACTGCACGTGTTTGTAATTTTACAAGTGATGAGGGATGATAATGACTTTATTACACTAAAAACTAATGTAAAACACGGTTAAACACGACACGCACAATTTAGCAAAATGTACCGAATCACGGTTAAAAATTAAGCTAGGATTTTAAATTATATTTTTTTTAGTTTTATTAGTTTAAGTAAATTAAGTTATACGTAAAATGTGGTTCATTTTTTTCAATTAAATAAAACTTTTTTTTTTTTGCCATATACATGTGTACCTACATATTTTTTTTATTACTTATGGATAGTACTGTATTTTTAATTTTTTAGTAGAGTTTTGAGAATTTGTTAGTAAAAAAAAAACGGTTCTAATATAATAATAATTTTTTAATATATTTCTGTCATAGTATTTTCATGAAATACACTACACAGCATAACAATATCTATTATATATTGTTCCTGTAAGGCTGTAATACAACTATGGTTTGTGCAGATTATTTTTAATAGTTTTTATCAATTTAAATACAGCAGTATTCCAAGATTAGTCGATTTCGAAAATGTTAAGGTTCTTTTAATCTTATCTTATCTTTATTTCATTTATATTGATTATAACATGGTCAAATTGAGATTTATAAAATAAGTATATGTGATATAATTGAAATTTATTTAAGAACGAATAAATATATTAATTATGTTTAATTATATGAAATAGTGAATATGTTTTTAACATCCAAATTTAATCCAAATTATCATATTATGATATCTATCATAATACTAATAATATAAGTACTGACTTATACTCAAACAAACTGTATTAAAAATATCGTATAGACAGTTTTTTATCCGTATAGTTGTACATAATATTATACAAAGTAGTATTGAAATAACGAATACAAAATTAATGAATATGACATTATAAATTTATGTTATCCAAATATAATATAAAATTCATTATATATTTATAACGATGAAGAATATTGTTGTAATGTAATATTTTTAATTTTAGTAGAAATTAGATATATAATATATTGAGATTGAGACTGTGTTAAACATTTATTTTTTCAATTTTTAATTAATGAAAAGGGATATGATTGTTTGCCAACTTTCATTGAAATATGAAGTGTACCTACCTATTTCATATTTTTGTTCAATTATAAGATTTCGTTGGTAAGAACACGAATTACAAACGTTTTTTTATGAAAAGAGTATAATGTTATAATAACATTACTTTATTATTATTAATTATTAATTAAATTCAGTTTATCAACCACGAAATCCAAAGTATGAACATCCACAATATATTTTAATCATCTTATAATAAGCCTCTTAAACAGATTCTGGGTATTGATGAACAACTCTTCCAAATTAACAATACAGTAATATCAGTAATTTAATATTATTATGGGATATGTAATATTATGTAATATTAAGTAGAAAATTTAAGTATTTTTTTTTTTTTTTTGAAATTTAAACGTGTACAATGAGCAATAGAAAACATTTGTTACTTTCCATGTAATTTATATTATATTTATTATATATTTATATTGTGGTTTATAAATTCATAGGTTGAAATTTTCCACTTACGATAATATAATGATCGGTGGTAGTTTAATATTACTTACGGACTTTATTCTTATTATTTATAAATTTTCCATTAGTTTTTGTTATTCGAAAACTTCGGAGCTTCACCCGTCGTAAGTGATCGATTAGAAATAGGGTGTTCGCAGTTTTCTTATGTTTTTATTATTATTATTATTATTATTATTATTATTATTATTATTATTATTATTATTACTATTACAGGTCTCCAACGTTTGCCAAAAGATTAATGTAATGGGAAAACATTGTGTAAAGTGTGTAAAGTTTGTTATATTCGGTTATAATGAAAAATCATGTTCGTATGTGAGCTATTTTAAAAGACGTATTCGCTTCTTCGTCTATAGATATTAGGTACCTTAATCAATTTTTATAAAAAAAAAAATATGAAATAATTATTATTACCTATAATATTAAAAATAAATATATTTATAATAAATATAATCTTCTACATTATTATGTTGAATTACAAAAAAAAAAAAAAAAAAAAATGTTTTCTACTACCTAATTATCAATATACAACTACATATGCGATAATTTTATGTATTAGGTATATTAGGAATATTATTTAATATGAATTAAAAACATATTTGAAATGGAAATAATTAAATACGAGAATAATGTTATCTTTCTTAATTATATTATAAATATTTCAATTATTATTATTATTATATTTAATTAGTAATATTATGTGGGTTTTGTCACATTTGTTGCAAATATCAGTTATTAAAAAATTGACTTTTTCTTTCAAGTAAAATATGATTATGTCAAGGTTTAGTATTAAAATTGTATTTTGAATAGATTAGCATATTATATTATTATTTTTCATTTTTTCATAAAAAATTAATATATTCGTATTGTTGTATAATTTAAAATATTTTAAATAATTTTTCCAAATTTTTCAATATAACTTTAAATATAGGAATACATAGCAGTATTAAATAATTTTATCGAAAAGTATCAATAAAAATAATATTGGACTATTGGAGCATAGATATTTATTTTCCTGTGGCTCTGAAATACATATATTTAACTACAAATCGTCATTTTTGACATAAAAATTATTATTACAAAAGTTCAAATATTTTTTGAATCAATAATTTTATTTTTATATTATATTCAAAATAGTTATTTGCAGTTAATATTTTGCAATATTTCTAAAAACAAGTTTCACTATGTTTTATTTAAAAAATCAAACATAATGGTATAGAAAACATATCAAATATTTCATCAGTTTTTAAAGCCTAATATATTACTTTTATTGTAATAATATGTTTTTAGGATAGTATTAGTTTGATCTAAAATGTAGTTAGCATTATTTCTTTACAAAACTCCAACGTTTTTATTATTTTTTTTTTTTTTTTACATTGGTGTTTGTTGGAACAACAATAGAATCAGTCATGGATACATTTTTCAATATCAAAACATTTTATGAATATATAGTTTATTATTTAGATAAACTCAAAAGAACAAAGATAATAATGTTAAGTCCATTATGATTAAAATTTATTTTAAAAAAATCATATATTAAAATAATAATATATAATTATGATTTTTTTTTTTTAAATGAATATATAAAAATAAATTAAATGTATTCATGGAATTTTTAACATTAATTTAAAATGAAATAAATATTAAATTACAAAATCTATAAGCCTCTATTTATATGACATTCATATACATTTTTATTTAATAAATGGTGATAAAGCAGTGCATTCTAAATTAAACAACGTATAATAATATGTGTATTATCTTATAAATCAAAGTTATACTTAACGATTACAATTTTCTAAATTTCTTTTATCTATATATAATATATATATATATATATTAGATACCGGTTACATTTGAATTAAAATGAAACATGCATTTTTAAAAAGATAATTAGTTTTAAATAATTAAAAAACATTTTTTCAATTATACAGAATTGTATTTTTTAATCCAAAAAATCAATGATTTCATCTTAAATTCTCTTACTGTTTGTCGTTCCTGGCCGAGACGTATAGTTTATCGTTCCTTGCTTCTTGCTCCTTCTATAGGCATAACACAAATTAATCAGAAGTAGGTATAAATAAAATAATAAAATAATTATTATTTTAAAATTAAAATCAATATGTCCAGTTTTGTTTATTGTGTGAAGCCAAACTAAACGATAATAGTATACTTATATCAGACATGTGTTACCATATCGCCATAGAGTCCCTTCATTATTCACACTGCAACACTGGTTTAATATGAGACTTATCGTATTTTGAAATATTTGAATCTTCTTTCGTTTGGAAAACCCGTTGCGAAATAATAGTAATAAATTATGATAATAACTACATAAAATATGTGTTTCCTGTCAACATATGCATAGAATGCATTTAGAGAAGGAAATAGTAAACACGGAAAATTATGGCATATATTATGATAAATATTTATTATTAAAATGAAAATCATTATAATACTATACCGAATACATACTGACAAAGATAATCCTGTATTTCTGTGAGATACAGTAAAGTATGGTATCTTAGTATTATATTAAGTCTTCAACTTTTTAAAACGTAAGGTTTATTTTTTATTTTCAAAGTTTTAAAAAATATTTTAAATTTATTACGAAATTTTTAAGGTATTGCATATAATAATTTTATATGTAGGTATGTTCTGTTATGTTTTTTTTTTTTATTATGAACACATCTACTCATTCAGTAAGAATATTTTTATACTATACGTTTTATTTTGTGTCGACACGCTTAATTAAAAAAAAAAATTAATGTTTTCCAACACGGTTAAAAAAACAATTTCTATTAATAATAAATTAGAAATTGACTCGTGGATTGTCGAATATTTTTTAAACAAGAAAATGTATAATTATTATTAATGTTATCGATGATGAAAAAAAAAAAGGAAATAAAATAAAATATTTTAATAACCGAGTGAAGATTTTAATTTGGTAATATTTCAACAGAAGTATAAAGTATAATAAATAAAATAAAAAAATTACAATCTTAACTCCGTAATATTATAGTTGGCAATATGCGCAACTCAATTTTACCCCCGTGTGGCGTTCTGCCAGTTGTCATAAAATCAAACAAAACGTTTTATTATCAATTACGTGTTGGTTGATTTTTTTTTTTTATTTAAATAAAAATAAAACTCATATTATCAATATTTGACATTATACGGTACCTATACAATATTATTGTATGTAGTATATGTACCTACACCATAACGTCGTATCTATAATACAATTTTATTTATGCAAATAATTATATACGTCGGTTTTACACCTTACATTTGAGTACCTATTTTTTTTTCTATTGGCGAATCTTCCATCACCATTAGGTTTTATTCGAAATAAACCGTACTGAGATTTTTTAGGATTTAAAAATAGCTCTGCAGCCTGTCAGTAATATTTGCGAATTCGCTATTCAAGTGAACGCTCAGGTATAACGACCCAAGGCACACATCTCATTCGATTTCACTTTAGTGGTCTTATACTTTCTTTTCCATTCACGGGTATTTCTTTTTGTATAATATTATAATATATTGTATAAATATAAATGTTTCGTACACATCCATCTGTACGGTTCATTTATAATATCACGTTATTTCTGATTTGACTATACAACCAATGATTTTATAAAAAAAAATATTTCTGTTAAGTTCTCATCTTCGGACGTCTTTTAATAAATCTCGGTTTCAGCCAATGACGTAATCAAGTATCACGTATTCACGTGTGATAGTAATACATTTATGTAATGGATTAATTTATCTCATTATTTAATTATCTTTGTATCTTGATAGTTCATATTTTTAAATTTTCATTTCATGTTTTAAAATAAATGATAGTATCTATACGTAATCTGGTACTCAATATTTATTATATAATACTATCTTTTAAAACCGGTTAATTAATTTTTAGATTTTGAGTAATGCGAGATTTACAATAATGTGTGTCCTTATTTTTTTTTATTTTTGTAGGTAAACATTTTTTTGACCTGAAATAATGCTTCGATTTTTACGAATGGCATTTGTTTCTGGTTGTATAGTGTATGAAGTTGATACTTCATTTAAGTCATTTTTCGAATTTCTCCAAATTGATCTTATGCGAAAGGAAAAACGACTAAAAAATTATGAAAAAACGGCAGTTTTCACGGAAATTGAAATTTTGCCGAAATTGATTTCAATATTTCACGATAACTTAGAAAATTTTGAACTGAGAGATTTAAAAATATATTAGGTGTTTTAATGGATATTATATATACGTGATACAATTTTAGAACCGTTAAGTTAATATTTCTACAAAATATAGAAATTTAAATAATTCCTAAAATTCTTGTTTTTTTCTATATAATGTTTGATAAAATTAACAATTTTAGGTTTAAAGTTCTAAAAATTTTACTGAAGTATAATTACATATTAATTAACATGTAACCAAAATATTAGAAAAATGCCAAATCTTAATTTTTATATAGCTGTTTAAAGTAGATATTTTAAGTGTAATAGAAAAGAGAAGAATATAATGTATAATTCTTGTTATTATTTCTCAATACTTTTACAATAATTATTTATAAAAAAGTCAAAATATTTTTGAAAATTTTATTGAAGTATACTTACATATTGGTTAACGTACTTCCGAAAAATTAGAAAAATCTCAAGTATATATTTTTTTTATATAGGTGTTTAAATTTGAAATTTTAATAAAATCCATATTATTTATAAAAGTTAGTATTTATACGGATTCTTCTAATTATATTTCAATATTTTACAATATTAAATAAAATTGATAATAATTTTTGAAAATTTTATTGAAGGCCAAATAAAACATTACCTGACTCAGTTCCAAATTATTGTAAATATTATATTTACGAATTTTTTTATAACTGTTTGAAGGATGTAAAGAAGATCTGATACTGCTGTGGAAGGGATACAGGTGTAAGGAGGATAATGTTTAATTTTGATAAAATTTGAATGAAATGATAAATCATTACATATGAAAAATGATTTTCAGCAAAGTACTGTCAGATTTGAGTGTTTAGTTGACGCATTTAAGGGTTTTATGTGTATTTATATTGAACGAAGAGACTGTCAGAATATAAAAATTCTAAACAATACAAATCTATATTATCTGATGAAGTTCGCTTAAAATCATTTTTTAAATGAAATGATTTATCATTGCATTCAAATTTCAATCAAAATTCAACACTATCATCTTTATACCTGTATCCATTCCACAGCGGTATCAGCTTTTCTTTATATATATATATATTTTTTTTTATTAAAAAATATATAATAACCATAATATTTTTTATTTGAATCTTTTTTTAAATACTTTAGAAATTAATGTTACCTACATTGTTTTTTTTAAAAAAAGTAGGTATAATATGATTTTGGAGATTATAATTTGTCAAATACGAAGATGTATTTTTATTAATTCGTTTTAACTGAATAACTCAAATTTATTTTTCTATGGAAATAATGAATGAATAAATAAGTACCTATTGTTAATAAAATTTATTTTCGTCTTTTATGTAAAAATTAGTATATTTAATTGAAGAAAAATTATGTTCAATTTAATATGAATGCAACTATATTTATTCATCAAAGGTAAATTTTAATTCAAATATTCTTAGCCTTTAAGCAGTAAATTAATAATTAAGTTTCAAAAGTCCATTAAACTTTTATCAATTAAATTTACTTAAATTTACATTTTTATTTAAAATTTTGTAGTAAAATATGTAATTATAATATAAGCCTTAAGTACAATATAATACCTAACTAAACGTACGTTATTATAGTTTTATCACAATCGTTGTTAATATAATATGTATTAAATAATGTATCCTAGTAAATTTTAGATATTCATTTCAATTCCATTGCTTTGTAACTTAGTTGTTTAATATGAAAATAAGTGAACGCATTGGATATAACATCTTCAATATATTTATACAGATAGAAGTATTATAATAATATATTATAAAATCCATGTCATTATGATTTGAACGAATTTATCTAATAGATACTTTAAGTCATTTCGTATACTTATACCTTAAGACAAATATTATCTTAGTTATGTCTTATGTATATTGTAGGGGTATTATAAAGGTAACCATTTTGAATTAAATTATGTAAAACTTATTTTTTATTATAAACATAATAATGAATAATTAAAATTTTAACAATTATAAATAATATTGATCAAATTCTTATAATGAAAATTTTTAATATATACACTATACAGATTAATTAAAAAATATAATATATAAAACAATACTATAAACAATTATTGGTGCGAGTGGATTTCTGTTTCAGGGCAATTAAAAGGGTTATACTATACTAATTTAATTTTTAACTAGTAATTTATGAAGTTCGATGATTTTGTATTATGCAATTTTTTTTTTTAATTTTAAATTTCAAACGAATACTATATCAAATCACTATTGTATACGTGCCTAATGAAATTCCATTATGTTCGATTACGTAAATGTTATAGTTTTACTATTTAATGTATTATTTTTCAAATTAATTATTGTATATATAATTAAAATTAAATTAAAAAATAAAAATTGTATAGATATGAGAGACAGTATAAATTAAGGGATAAAAAAAATATCAAAACTAAAATATAAAATTATTTTCACGTCTATTTAATAAAGAAGTATTAATTACTCGTATATTCTTATACAATCATAATAATAATGTTTCATATGATTATTTCAATTAGTTGTGTTCGCATTATTGCAAATTCCTATTTATGTATTCTATTATTCTAAACATTAAGTATATAAAAGCATTACCTATATTATTTAATACCAAAATACAAATTTTAAACTAAATTTAATGTATTTGTAATGTGTCTCTAATAATTTTCCTATTTATTAGAATACATATCATTATTATAATATTAATGTTATTCATTACAAATTCCAAACATTATATATTATAAATGTACATGTATATGACAGCATTACTGCAATATTAGAAATTAAACGAAAAATAATGTTATGGCACTTTCTAACTTTGGTATACCTATGGTTGTCTGAGTTTACTTTCCTCGTAATAGGAAATATTCAACCATAATGTGTTAATTGAAATAAATGTTATTTTAAGTTGTTTACATTTATTGCTTTCATTCGACCCACCTTACATTATAATATAATCAAAAAATATTAATGTAATTTATGTCACTTTCATCTAAGTTAATTCAATATTAAATAAATAAAGAATAATTAAGTAAAAAATATAAATATTATATATAAGCCTTTTTATAATCATTAACACATTCATTCGAAGAATATTATTTATGATCTTTGGTAATAAATACTAAAAAATAAAAATTATGTAAATTAATTTACTAAATTTAATTAATATCTATTTACTGTTGTTTCATTATTTGATTGTAAGTTATTCTAACATATCATAAATTATAGAAAAAATTTTTATTTTATTTTCTGTTCATAATTGAGCAAAGTGAAGTTATAATATTACAATAAAAATTTGTAATATTAATTTCTGTAGATTATTATGTTTTTATGTGAAAAATTGGTCGACTTAATATTAAAATGTTTATCATAATCATTTCTTTATACATTATTATTTTATATGATATTCAATACAGAAATTAAAATATTAATTTTTATTCCTTACAAAATGATTTAAAAAAAAAACATGATTATAATTTTAAAATCAATTATTTCTTTTCTGTAGGTACACAAAAGTAAAAAAAAAAACTAATTTTCTTAGTTTGAAAAACTAATAACCAAAGTTTTTGGTTTTTAAATGTCATAATTGAATGTAATTTTGTTTTATTATTCGTGTATAAGAAAATGTTCATAGCGTTGATGAAAACAAACTTTTCAAAGTAAAATTAGATATATAATTAAGTATAATAAATAAATTATAAACTTATTCAATAATAGCTAACAGTATAAAATATATATATAATATGAATTATGATTAAAAAATTTGTTTTTAAAATTTATAATAAATTATTAATTTAATAAATGAATAATGGCATTTAAAATTTAATTTTGTCTTTTTTTTATATTATTTTTAAATATGTATTAATTGATAAATAAATCACGTTAAATTTCACACCTTCGTCCATTGCATAAAAACATTCATAATGTTCGTTGAACAAAAATATAATTACATACATATTTTTTTTTGTTTGAATCGTATTTTCAATACTGACACTTAACTTTTTGTTTCTTTTCTCTTCTTATTTGTATTCTAAAATTATATTTATCAATTAATTGTTGAAATAACTTGTAACTCCCAACACGTCCATTTTAACATTACATTATAGTACACACGCATATATAACCTATATTATTTATTGTTGTTTCGTCTGTCGACCATCATTTTTAGTCTCGCATCTCTACCCGGACGAGTGGCCCCGACCGATGAGCCACCTCAATGTTCTCCGATGACGACGAGATAATTATAATATGTCTCTATTATATAGGTTCGAAATCCGACACTCTCGTAATAATTATGGTCCCAGCCGTTAAAATTTTCGATACGCTTACGCTTTGAAATTGAAAATTTTCATACCGTCGACTGTACAAAGTTTAGAGACCACTGCCCTTAAGTCATTTGCTTTTATTTCCGCCGGTTTATTAAGTATCATCCGAACGATATTATTATTATTATTATTATTATTATTATTATTATTATTAT
>JAIUCT010000028.1:3055286-3073916 GCA_021307375.1 Tetraneura akinire
TTATTATTATTATTATTATTATTATTATTATTATTATTATTATTATTATTATTATTATTATTATTATTATTATTATTATTATTATTATTATTATTATTATTATTATTATTATTATTATCCGTAATGTTTATGCGATTTGGTTAAACGTGAATAGTCGTATAACTACATTATCATATACTTGCTTAAGCAATCTTTTGATATAATAATATTACGGTGAACGGCATTATCGCGGATCGTAATGCGCTGAAAACACGCACCCCGATGAATATAGATTATAAATTTCGTTTTCGCAGACGAAACGTCGGACCACTGTTATATTGTAATACGCGCTGGCACAATAAATATATCGGACAACAAAAAGGTGTCGATGGGTTGAATGCGGCAATAAAAAATTGTTCCGACGGATTGACATAGATTAAAATAAATTCAAAAAATAAAATGTTTATATCGACTGTCCGTATGAACTGCACTTAATTTATAAAGCGCAGAGGGTCCGGGCTAAATATCCAATTTCTAGGGTCTTTTCGAGATTGCCCTTCGTCGGTTTCTCTTCTTCCCGCCCGTTAACGTCCCTCTAAAACGGGGATTCAACGTATTTCTTCGACTATATTAATTCACTGATTTATTTACTCCATCAAAACGTAGTCGGTGGCAACAGCTGATGGCAAGTGATGCTGTTACGGAATAACTCCTCTACCCGTTTTTTTTTTTTTTAATAAAATTTTATTCGATTTCACTTTTCAAATGTTATTATAAATGTATATTATATATTATAATAATATAATCTATATCAATTTTAATTATTACCTAACTATGATCGATTATAAAATTGTTTATTTGGAAATATTGTGTATTATGTATATTTTATTTTAACCACTTGTATAATTAAAATTTAAAATAAATACTTATATATAATAACAAATTAACAAATGTTAAAATTGATTAATTTTTGTGCCCATACAAAAATTGTTATAAATTAAATACTGAATAAATATTTTCTTTTTGTTATTTTTTTTTTTTTTTTTTTTTTAATAAAATACAATTTTTAAACATCTGAACAATATATAAACAACAAGCATAAAATTTACAATATTAAAATACGTTATAATATAAAATATTATCTTGCAACAATATTAGACTGTTGAAAATGCATTGTATCGAAATCGTATATAATACAAACAATTCAATGAAATAATATTATATTGTAGCTTTTAAATAGGTAATAAATATAACTTTTGATTTTTTTTTTTTTATTCGTATACCTAAGTACGTCATCATTAATATTAATAAAATAAAATTGTAATGTTTAATTAGTCGAGCTGAAAAATATGTCATGAATAATGAGTTATAACTTATTATAATTAAGTATAATAATTCTATATTAATATTAATATTTTTGTATATAAACAGAAAACATTTTTCAAAGATGATAAATTATATATTAATTAATGAGTAACATGGATCTCACTTAATAGTGTTTATCAACTTTTAGAATTATAAAAAACATTTAATTTTCTTTTATAAACGTTGGGATGATAAAAATATTCATTATAGACATTAGACATAAAATATATTAAATATTATTTTGTAAATAATATGAAAAAAAAAACAAATCTATTAGTATAGTTAATCTTTTTAATTGCTGTTTTAATTAAAACGAATAAAACTGAAAAATATTTAAATTCAATAAATATAATTTTAATAAATAGTACATAGGTTATTAAACGATTATTAATAGTTATTATAAGATGTATCGTAATAACGTTTCTAATTATTTGTATTAGTATATTATTATCAAGTAAAATATAAAACTTTATGTTCTTATTTTTTATACTTTCAAATTACATAAAAATAATTTATGTTATATAAAAATCACGAATACGGAAAAAATTTTGGAAGGCAAAGTTTTATAAGATAAATTTTATAGTGAAATCCAAAAATATTTTGAATAACTATATATGTTTGTAGTTTTAAGTTAGATAGTTGGTGAAAGGAAAATTATTTAAATCTCGAAAGTTTACTAAAGAAGTTAGGATGTACATTTTTAAATTGATCCAAATTGTGTGGCGAATATTTTGAAAAAAAAATTTTGTTAAAATATACTCGCCTAAACCTAATTATTCAAATTACTATTTGCTTATTTAATTATATTTAAATAACTTAATGAGTGTAATTAAAATGAACTCATACATTAAATATTTCTAACTTGTAACAATTATTTTTCCACAACAAATAAATGTTTGTAAAATTAATTTTAATAATTAAGTTTAAACTAAACACAATACTATGATAAATAGTTATTCTAATATTTTAATTTCCTATAACTTTAAACTAGTTATAAATGCTTGTATAGACCACATATACATTTATTGTATTAAAAAAAAATACATAGGTACAATTTTTTTCGTCAGTTGGACGTTTTTATAGAATTTCATATACTATTAACGTCACCAACATCATCATCCTACGTCCATCATTTCTATCACCGATATAGTTCCATTATATTTTATTTTTTTCTTCTCTCAACACCACGTAACGTATAAATATTATATCCCTTTTTACTATTCCTTATCAAACCACCATAATATTATATCGAAGAATACATAATCTTCTTTTACGTATTTATTTATCGACCCGTGCGTATGTCATTGCCATCTATAATCTTTTACGTAGAGTACCTACTAGTAGTTATCCATTCCACTATTTGTTATCAGCTGTATTTTTCTGTTATTTTGATAAGTGTGATGATGTCAGTCGTACTCATACTTTAATGCGCGGAGAGTATAAAAATTTTCAAATTTAATAGGTACTTATATATATTTCACAAGCATAATTCACGCATTGCTTTTTTTTTTCATCTCGACGTTATTATATATATTAGGTATTACGCAGCGATATAATAATATAATATCATCGAACCGCTATCGTCTTTTATGGGGAAAATCGATTATTTTCAACTGTATATCAGCCCATATATAATAAATTATATTTAAAATTAATTAATACGTGTTTATAGGAAATCCTCCGCCGTTGGTAGTATGGCTCAAAAACGGTGTAGTTGTGGACGAAGAGTACGAACATAACGCGGGTGACGTGATCGAAAATCGACTGCGGTGGCCAACGGTAGGTCGAGAAGATCTCGATTCGGAATTCACGTGTCAGGCGTCAAACACCAAGTTAATTGAACCCAGGCAAGCTTCGTTCATCTTGGACTTGAGATGTGAGTAATTATTAAAATCCATCTGTAATATTTAAAATACAAAACAATTAAAATTATTAAAGCATTATTTTTTTTTTTTTTTATCTTTTCGCTTGCGTGGGTTAATTCAAATTCAACGAGTATATTAAATTTATATATGTTAATATAAGAATATAATGATGAAATCCGTGAGGCATGTATATCCCTCACGGCAATCTAAGGGTTGGAGAGTGGTCGATCTAAAGTTTTTAATTGGACGTTGCTGGAATTAAGCAAAAAAAGAAAGGAATAAATATAGCACACACACAAAAGAAAAAACTAATGATCGTAGAATGAAATAAATGAACACGCGCTATTGTGAATGTTTTATCTCAATTTTTGTCTTTGACAATATATCTCTCTTTTTTAATGTACACATATTATAATTAAACGAGTATAATAGTGTTAAAAAAATAACTGTTAATATCTTTTATAATAAATAAAATTAATATGATACCTAATTATCCGAATTATATAATTTATAATTTTATAAAAATTATAAATCTCAACATTCAATTTATAATAACATTCAATACATAAAAATGATAAAAAATAACAAAATGTTCATTAGTGACCCCATCATTAATTAAAAAATGTTTCATAATACGTTATACCACGTGTATAATATGTGCACAGTGATCTTACACGTGATACTAATGTTACGTAATAATTTACACCTAGTGATAATAATTTATTAAAATTTATGAAGATCTGTTTACACAAAACATTATTTTATTATAGGTTAATTACTGTTATGTGATTAAATAAGTATAAGTTATAAAAATGTGACTTGGAAAAAATTACAAAGATTATTAAATTAGGGATATTGTGGACTGCAGAGAAAACCATTTTATACTAGCTATAAAAAAAAATTTTGTAATCAAATTTTTAAGGAATATATTCGTATTCTTTAGCTATAATTGAACCAATAATTTTAGAAAAACGATATGAATATGAGTAGAAAATGAATGAACATAATGAGTCTTTGTGTTGTCAACACGAAAGCGTGGAGTAATTAAAGCACGTATTCATAATTCCCACGGAGTTTAAGACTTAAGTAAACTTAATAATATGACGTGATCATAATATAATTTCTTATATAATACATTCATCTTGTTCTCGAGATTATCATATTAGCATAATACCTATACTGTTCTGCAATTAATTATAATTACCGTCGGTACACTTATAATAATATCAAAATATACCCCTCCATTGAAAATACTTATAATATAATATTATGATTTTGATTTATTACACACTTTAATCATTTTCAGAACATTATAAAAATAGCCAATCGGCCTGCACACGTTCGTGGCGTATTATTTTTGTTTGTTTGTAATGTACCTCTACATTGGTAATATTTGTAATGTTATCGAACGTTTAAATATTTAAATATTATAAAACATTTATTAATATAAACATTAAATAAATACCTAGGTATATACCTATTGTAAGGTAAGGTTAAATTACAAATTACACGTCACGAGAATAATGTGTAGAGAAACTATACACAGTTAAGGATTTTGGATTATGATGTATTAATATTTAATTATTTTCCTCATTTGTAACTCGTGTATCGTCGTACTATATATATAATGAATATAATTTATAACATCAAAATAAATACACCATTTGTACGTATTAATAATATACGAGTATATGATGTCATAACTTATGTATCTAACCTGCAGTGTGTGTATAACATAATAATCAAATATTTTCCCTTTAAATTCTAATAAGAGGGACACGCATTATATTGCGCATAATATCAACATTTAAATAACGTGCATAATAATATAATATTATTAATCACAAACGTAATGCAGATATAAATAATATTATAAAGAAACCACATGCCGTCCACGATTACTCGGGTCGTTAAAGTTTCGCCTATTTAATATTTTGATTTTTGAAATTCGCACACGCATAAATACATATTTGTTTCATACAAGAGTATTAAAATAATTTTAATCTTTCAATTTACAAAATATATTTTACAATTTAACCCAAGTAGTATAGGTATAATATTTGAACATGCTGCTGTTCAATTTTCAATACCCATTTACCAATAATTTTATTAAACATAATATTATTATCTGGAAACAACTTTTTATTACATAATATATTCACAGTTTAATATTTTATGAAATGTTTTTTTTTTTCGTTTCGTTTTTATACATTATTATTATTATTATTATTATTATTATTATTATTATTATTCATGTCATATATTATATTACATTATAATATCATAAAATATAATCGTAATTTATTTTAATTGTTATTAAATTTTTAAATAACTTATGAATTAATAAACACGAAATATTATTTTCAGAAAGAATTCTAGTTATTTTTTTAAACATTATACACTATTATAATATTAAAATATATTATAATAATAATATTATTTTGAGCAAATTATAAATGTAAAATCATGCGTGACTATAATTAAATGATTTATCGTTTTAATAGAATTATTACTACAAATTTAATTACCAGTTCTGATAATCTATAGATTGTTATTTAGATATTTTATTCATATTAATACCCGTTACTTTGAATACGTTGTAAATAAATAACGTGTTTTCAGTATTAATATACCATAATATAATTGCATATAGATGCAATATGGTAAAATAGTAATAGGTAGGTATATGAAATACGTCTAGGCATAATAATTGAAATTTATGTTGATATGATGAAATATTCAGATTTTCATCTAAATAATATTATATAAAATATTATTTGGTATGATATGTTTACATATTGCACGCTATAGAATTATATTACATGTATAGGATATTTTTTATTTTTTATTTTTTAAATAATGTAGAATCAGAAAATTGTAAAATATAAGAAAAGGATCGATCCATTATATTATAATGTTCTTATCAAATCGAAATCTTTTAAATTATTCTAGGATACATTTTATTTTATGATAATACTATCTTTATATTATGTATAATAAAACCAACTATTTATCACGCTAAAAATAAATTGTATGTTAAAATCGAATTCAATTCATTTTCCACAGTCTTAATTAGTTAAAATATAATTATGTAGTACTATAATGATATTAGATACGTAGTTATAATTTGGGATTTAAAATTTCATCAAATTTATTTTCGTTAAAATATTCATGAAATATTTCATTTAGGTAAAAAATAAAAATACACAGATGGTGGTTTTAATATCTAATTTATATGATTATTCTCTTAATGTATGAGAAAATATCAAAGAATAAAATATGTGTTAACAAAAGATTGTGAAAAATGCTTCGTGAGAAATTTATTATTTAATTATATTTTAAACAATTATTATTATTTTTATGGAATATTTAAGCTTAAAATACGGAATTTGGAAATTTTAGAATATACTTTATTCCATATTTTATCATTTTTATCATTATCTTGGCATGAAGTTTTACGTATTATAGTTTTGTAATTTATTACAAACTGATAAATTAACAATATAAGGACATTATATATTTATATTAATTATATATATATAATATATTTTTTTATAATTTTTTGAAATATTTCCAGAACAGCGAATATTTCAAATTGAGAACCATAAGGTATAACATTAAACTCATGACATTTTTTTCCCCTAAATTATCTTATGAATCTTGAACCGTCTACTCAGTCACAATCGTATATAATATCTATAAAAATAAATAAATTATAAAAGCAATTTACTATTTATACTTACTAAGTTTATGTTTCGAAAGAATCAACTCATAATTTCATAATATATATGTATAATGTATGTATATGATTTTAATATTATGATAATAAATTTATTTGATTTTTTAAATTTATTTTAGTGGCACCGCTTATGGTAAAATTTTCTGTTCTTGATGAAGTTTTGGTAGCTGAACGGAGTTATGACGTTCAATGTCATTCGGCTGGATCCCGACCACCAGCTATAATTACATGGTACAGAAATAATGAGACTCTACCGAAAATAAAGGTTGGTTTATTTAATTAGTAATTTCATTAATATGTTTTCTTTTCTTTTTTTTCTTTTCTTTTTTTTTTAATTAGTAATTATAATAATAAATATGTGATAAATATAATGGATGATAATAAAGTATTGAAATTAGGAAATATATTTTTGTATAAAAACCTAACGTTTATTTTTAATCTAAATTAAATATATTTTTTTTTTTATTAACAATATTAAATTTTATATTTATTATTATAAATTCATAACGAATCAAAATCGTTCGTTTTAAACAGGATGGATGAGGATGTTAAAAAATTTTAACAAGTATATTGAAAGAACGATGAGGCACAAAAAATAAAAATATTGTTGATAATAATTCATATTGATTATTTTAAAATGATTTTAAACGACACATCAGAGACAAATTTACATGCACATCGTTAGGTTTATGTTATACTATTATGATGTGGTATTAAACTTGAAACCATTATATTAATATTGTTGTGAACCTTTGTTCCACATTAATATTATATTATATTATTATTGTTATATTTATCATATTAGATACTAAGTATAAATACGATCACATATTAAGATTATTGATTAATTATATTGTTATTGTTATTATGAACATTGTGAACACTGAACATTGTAACTTATTATTAGTCATTTACTATATTTATTTACTACATTAGTCATTGCTATTGTCATTAGAATTATTTAATTATAACTATAATCTTTCTTATATTCACTTATATTTATCACTTAAGAAAATATTATATACTATTTAAGACTGAATTCTCACTACTGTAAGTGAGTTGAGATTTGGTGCTAGACGCAGTTACTATGCCCAATTTCAAATAATTACGATATTGTTTTAAATCAAATATATTATTTTGTATTTATTCTTTAATCGTGTTTGAACTCAACTCAAAACTAAATAATTAATTGTATCCGGAATTAGAAAATCCGGCTTACAACAATATCATCGAAACTTTAATAATTATTATACCTAAAATGTTGATTTCGGTCATGCAAACAATTTTTATTTCGAAACTAATTGTTCATATTTTATAACCCGTATAACTACCGAGATAATGAAAATGTAAATTAATATAGTCAATTTGTATAAGTACACACACTACTATACACGCAATTAATAAAATACAATATAATATGAATTTTGATCCGGTTTATTTTTTATCGTATAATTTCATACAGTATTTAAAAAACCGCGGCATAAATTTAAAACCGTTTAGTGTATAATATCTTGGTCAAGTTATTTCTTAAACATTATAATTCTACACGTCAACTGCAGCACGGCCAAATGTTTAAAATGCATTGTAATAATACTTCAAAACGATTATAATAATATTATAATGTCCGAACAAAACATTTCGGTTGGACGTACGAATAAATCTACATAAAAATATAAATACCTAAGTAGGTACTATCGCCTGTACAGATGAAGAATGAATGAATAACAAATATATTTCTTTCTTTGTTTTTCGCTAAATTCAATAAGTACCTGCACATCGTTTCATGCAACAGTAGGCTGGTACAACCCAATCAAATGTATTGTGTAATTTGTAATAGATTCTAAAATTTATTGTTTTGTGCGTGTTAATAATATTATTCAAAAGTGAACTGTAAACTATTTCATAATAAATTATGTGTATTAGCAATAATTGTGCGTAATACGAGATTTTCTTAGAACAATGCTTATTGATCCAAAATTTTCATTTAAAGTTATTATTATTTACGTAGGTATTTAATATTGTGTTGTCATTAATCGTAAATTCATAACAGTTTCAACCTATATATATATATATATAAATAATATTATATGTATTCATTTTATTTTCCATATGACATTATCGGATTGATACAATATAATGATAATAATAATAATAATAATAATTGTAATAAAGATGATAAAATATTAATAAACTATAAGACAATACTACAAACAAACTAATACTATGACTACAGGTATATAGAATTATAGCTAGAAGCCCATATACTCGAATGATCAAATGGGTGAACTTGGTAACTTTTGAAATCCTGGCCCGCAGTCTTACAGCTTTAACTCCAGATCCTTCATCCATTTCATTGTATTCACTTCTGCTTTATGTAGTTTACCGACAGCCAAACGTCTTAAGACCTCCTAGCTATATCGGAGAAAAAAGCCCTTTTAAGGGCTACCCTTTAAATAATCGTAATTAATATTTTATAGTGCGTATATATAAGGAGTCGAACATGTGTCTGGAAGAGATATTATTCAAAAAACGGTTAAGACTATAAATGATGACGTGTTTGTGACCACTGATCGAGAAATAGTTTAACATAATAATAATAATTGCTGATTTTTTTGATTTTTTACCGAGAAAATAAAAATACATTACTGTGGTGAACGCTGGCATCTGTATGTGCTCTGGTAACAACCGGAACAATAATATCGAATAGTAGACCAAATAATAGTAATACTGAGGATATAATAAAACGTTGTCACGAATGGGCTGATAGTGGATCGGTGGACTTACGTAAAATCCTATAGGAAAGACCCGAGATTCCAGCAAGGTGGCCGAATGGGTGCGCAAAACAAACCCCCAGGAAGATAATTCACTCAGAATTCCGGTGGGAAACAACGAGATCCGGACGGACGGGGTAATCGGATAAACATTAACCTAGTGAAAACGTAGCCGGACCCGGTGGGAATGAGGGTTATTGATCCCTTGCAAAATGTCGGTTTCTCGCGGTTTTGTCAGTGGAAAAGGTTACCCAAAATATGAAAGTCCCGTAACGAGCCACCTTAAAATATCAATGAAATTAATATACATCCGAACTTTTTTTTTTTTGTTTTAATTATTTTGCCTTCCGATATAAATAAATAATTTATAATAGGGTGACCGCGGTTTTTACTTATTTTTACACTTTTCATACATTTAATCAAAAAGTTATCTGTACTCTGAAATTTAATTACATAAATAAACATTTAAACACGTGGCACGTGCCAATTTAAAATATAAACCAACAATATAGTTGAGTAAGGGTGATTAAAACTTAATTTTTAAAATATAAAAGATTATGATAGAAATTATTTTTTAATGCTCTACTATATGTATATAGAATTAAAAACAAAATTAATAAACTAATTAAACGTGAATAATATTAATAATAACATAGTTTACGTTATCTTAAAATATATTACTCATATTTAATTATTTTTTAAATACATTTTAAATGGCTATACATTTTATTTTCCTTCCAATAGTACTATTAGTAGGTACTTATATGTATATTGAATATATATTATATGGAAAAAAAAACGAATATAATTTTAAAATTATTCAATATTGTATATAAACTTTAATCTATAATATTGAATTACAAAATATATCTTTACCTTTAGGGGTTTAGTTACTATAATTAATTATAGATTTTTATTTGCTTTATGTTATACTTCATCAATAATTAAAATTTTTTTTTAAATAATAATAATTGTGAGGAATAAATTATATTATATTTTCATCGTCCTGAACTCTATAAGATATCATAAATGTTTCAGTAAAATATAATAATACGTTTTTTAGTATTATAATAATAGCGTGAAATATTATCATTAACAAGTATCTAGAATATATTATGGTCATATTCTGAAATTATAAAAACGTATTATATAAAACGAATAATTAGTACGCCAAAACGTTTATTGCAATGTTAATTTAATATTTGTTACAAAAATATTTGACTATAAATAATAATATATGAACGAAACGAGTAAAATTTATAATATTATTATAATATAATGAAATGATTTTTCATCGTATTGCCATCACTCTATGCCATAATTTTAATTATACAATATTATTCCATTGTACCATGTACGTTTGAATGGTTTTAATAACAATTCCGTTTGTTATTCAACTTTTATCTTATAATTTATATTATCAACGTCATTTATAATAGGTATTATTACGATTTATGAATAAATCATATTTGTAATATTATTAGATTTATAGAATTCCTAATAATTGAACAAAGATATAAATTTTACACAAACTTCGAATTGTAATCCAAAAAGGTCACGGTTTACGCTTTAATCGTACAAAATATCATTTCCAACAATACGTCTACTCGAAAGTATAAACATGTCATTCAAAATAATAAAAGTATACAAACTCATTTGTGTAATTTTATGCAAACGTAGTTCGGTGTTACGCGATATCCAATGAGCGAAGAAAGATTTGACAGAGGATAAAAATAATCTACATAATGTAGACATAATATTTTAAATCCATATTATTTATTCGTCACAGAAATATATCACCGTAATAATTTAAAAAAAATAAAATAAAATATATATTATAATTATATACTCGATTATTTACAATCGTATTATACAGTCTAATTATTACGTACTTGTTTAAATTAAAATATATTTATTTACGTTGTTACCAGAAAACATTTGTGTTTTCTTTTAATCTGATAAAATTGATTTTTCAAGTTTAGAGACATAACCGTTGATTATATTTTTATAATAATTTTCACTATAAACATAATAATAAAACACTTATACCATTAAATATTTTAAGTTAAATTTAAATATTACTGAACCATGCACTAGAATAATGAACGTATAAAACAAAATATTGTGTGTGTAGCTGAAATAAAATGTTCTTAATAATTTTAATTATTATTATGACATACTTGCTTAATATTTTTTTGCAATAAAATAATTATTTTGCATAAAATTTATCAAAATAATATAATTCATAGCTATTTTATATAATAATATATGAACCGAAATTTAAACGTAATATCAATTTTAATCATTATAGCGTAGGTAGTAAGTGGTAAAGACAATAAAAGTTAAAGTGAATTTCGTAGTATATAAGTACAATACATGTATAATTTAATTTCATGTAAAAATATGATTGATCGTGTGCGTTACATCATTTTAGTCTCGTTATATTATTTCATTTTATTTTTCACTATCTTACTAAGATAGAGTGATAAAATAAATGTGCTTAACAGAAATAACTAAAAATATTTCAATGTATGATATTATATAAAATATAAATTTTACTCATAAACCATTTTTGTAACCGATTAGTATAAGTATTAAATCGTAAGAATCATTAAACTTAAAGTTAGTAGGTTTAAAAAACGCGATAATTCAATTTTTTGTTTCGTCGATTTTCTTAAAGTTTCAATATTATTATTATTGTGTTCACGATTTTTCGTGATTTTTATATTTAACTACCTAATGGAGATATAAATTAGTAATGCGTGTTTAAATAAACTATTATAAATATAATAAAATGTGTAAATTTCTGTACGCGTAATAGACGTATAATAACGAGCAAATAAATGTTTCTAAAATAATAATTGCAGATAGATTATAAATCAATTTAAAGTACATCTGCATAAAAATATCATAATCTAATTTTAGGTTTATTTAATGCAATTTTTTTTTATCGTTTAGTGTATATACTATTATTATCTAAATTTATAAAAATTACAATCCACTAGGCCTATGAATCTAACCTTGGCTCACCTACTTTAACTGTACTTCTCATACATGTGCCAGTGTTTTGCAATTAATTTGGAATAATTATTTGCAAGTCCACATTCACCGCCATTTTATATATTAAAAGAGAAAGGTGATCCATTTTCAAGTAACCTATCCGAAATGTCCTAAAAATTTGTAAATAGTGTTAATCGGCGCGTTATAATTTGCAAGTAATTGCAAGTTTGTTTTCAGAATTTTCAAGTCCAAATTTATCCCAGTTTAACACTATTGAAAGGAATGGTGGGCTAACTACAGATTAGGGTTTAAATTAATTTTTTAACATGTAGCAATGAAATATTATAGTATAATATAATCACTTAATTAAAAATATAATTAATACTAAGTAGCTCGTACGTCTAAGTAACCTAATATAACAATATAATATTATAACACCAAGTCCTGAATTATTAGTATACAAATGCTTATATTCTCGTCATTGTTGATGACCATCGAACAATAATTCAGATATTGCCCATAAATTTTATGTTGTTTTATAATCGGTAACTTTTTATTTCCTCTTTATTAACATTAAATAAAATTGTGTTTCCTTATTAGTTTATTACCTATATTATAATATTTTTTCTATAATTATTGCTGATCGTCATTCTCGTTCTAAAATCTCTAATGAAAATGCACCGAGTAACATAAATAGAATAGGTACCCAATGAGTATCATATAATATGTAATATATTTATGTATTATAATTTAAAATATTTTACTCTTCGTGGTCTACCTATTTCATATTTTGTATTTATAATTTTAAAATACAATTTATATCATATACCTACCTAATAATCTCTTACATTCTACATTATATACTTTCTTATATTATAATAAACTTTTGTATTCAATTCTTATTGTATTTGTATTTTGTAAAGACAAGTTGGCGCCAGATTGATAAGACGGTGGAGATTTTCATTAATTTTATCCTAAATCTCTAAACTATAATATAGTCGCGGTTTGCGTTTCTGATTTCGGACGCATTGCGCAGCACGCCAGGTTATTTATCATACATTTTATTAAAGTATTATACATGACATATAATATTATTACAAATTTTTGAACGTTAAAAATTATTTTATAGAGGTATACGGTAATTGAAATACCTTTTTTTTTATAGTATTATGAGAGGGTGGTAATAATTATTTCGCCTCCCTTCATGTACATCAAATATAATTTCCACTAATACCTACGGATATATTTAGTAATACATTGTTACACGTTATAAAATTAATTTAAAACCTAACCAGTAGTTGGTCAACCCTTTCATTCAACACTGTTAAATTGGGGTGATTTGCGGATATGTAAATTGTAAAATCGAACTTGCAATTATTTGCAAATTATAGCCAGTCGATTGACATTATTTTCAAACTTTTAGGACAAGTTGAATGGATTATCTGAAGTTGGCTCACCTTTCCCTTTAAACTTATAAAATGGCAGTAAATATGGACTTGTGAATTATTGTAAATTAATTGCAAAATACTGGCACATGTTTTGAGAAAATCAGTCAAAGTGAGTGGGCTAACTTCATGGACCTCAATCCACTATGCTTCCGTAATACTAACACCGCGAAGGTAAATAATTGTTCATTAAACCAAAAGTCGACGATATTGTTAATATTTAGTTTATATGATTACGTATGTATTTTGTGAGCGGTATCCAATTCAAAATACAAAAATATACATAGAATAAAATAAACAAATGACATGTGAATTTTTTTACAAAAAAATTGTGTCGAACAAATGTTACTTTTGCGGCCATTTTGCACAACTGCTGTACAAATTCATTTCATTTTTTCAAATTTATTTTATAATTAGTTATTTTTAATAATACATTTATATTTTATGAACGTACGTAACCTTATTGCTCGACATTCCCTCATCCCTACATCATTCGCTTTGATTATACGAGAAACGATGTTTTGTCAACATTTATTTTACCCGCGAGAAAATGAGTTATTAATAATGTCTCCTCGTGTTTAAAATAAAATATGGAAAAAACGATAGTATAATTATTTGCTATTGCTGAGGGTACTTTTTTTTTTTTTTTTTTTGGTCCGCGTGTATAATATCATTTTATATAAGCATGTAAAATTGTAATTTTTTTTTTTTTAGTTTATTTCGAGTGCGTTGTGTGCATATAAAACAAATATGTTAATATGTATTTTCTTTTATTATCATTAATACGAAGGGTTGGAAAAAATTTATATGAGCATTAATTCGGTTTTCTTTATTGAAATTTTTCCAAGCCAATAATCCGAGCACGTTCGGTTCGTTAGAACTATTGGTTTTTTTTTTTTTGTAAATATTATTCAAAATCGACTACACGAACTACTATATTTTGAATATTTAATTTAAATATTTTTTTTTTCTGGATTTATTATTTATCTCGTTATGTAATTAAAATTGATATATAAATATAATATATGTTATTATAATTTTCTGCAATTAAAACGAACACACAGCCAAAACGTACATAAACAAACAAAATTTGTAATCAAATGTGGTTTTTCATTAATAATAATATAGTTCATTCGTCTGAATACACCAAGGGCCATTTCCTGTGTATAGTCAATAAAAATATATTATTTTGGAATATCATGTTTTGACTATTCCAATAATATTCCGAGTAAACATCGATCTCTCCATGCAGGTACAATAAATATTATTTATTGTTAGTAATTAAATATTATTTTAACTGTATTTGTATTTGAACGATAACATTCGAAGAGAAAAAATTTAAATCAACCGTGTAATGAAAAATTGTTATTTGTAGAATCCATTTTTTTTTTTTTTTTATATATTATTTATTAAAAATAAAAATCGTTATTAAAAAATAATATATTTTATAGATAGAAACAATTTTTATAGATATATTACATTTTTAATTATAACCCCCCACCCTCCCTATTCTTGTATTAAGTTGTAAATTTCAAAATATCGACTGCACACGAAGGAATTAATATATCTATATATTTAGTTTCTCTCTCTCTCTTTTTTTAATGTACATTTTAATGAAGAAAAAAAATTAAATCATTTATTATTTTGTTAGTAATTTAATATTAATTTTGTTAATTAAATTCCTATCCCTGTTAATTGCTGCACATATTTTTTATCGATATTATTGTAGTAGACAATATTTTTTTTTTTTACGTTCTGAAATAATAACCAGTTATAATATACAATTTTTTCTTCGCATTTTATAAAATATTGATATTGAGTAAAAAAAAAAAAAAAAAAAAAAATATCGAATAAACCGTTTTGGGTCAATGGATAACTATAATATCGTTTTCTCGTGTACAGAAATTAATAAAAAGTAAAACATTGCCAACAACTATTTTATATTATATTTTCACCAACACAAGTACAGGCATTTAATATATTATAATATGCATATTTTATTACGTGTTTTATCAATAATATAACATGATGATAACAGAAAATTATTTATTAATTAAAAATTATTATTTATGTAATATTTATTATTATCAATTCTTATTTTATTTTGGTTAATTTCATTGTGTTGATTACTTGAATGTTTATTATTGTGTACTGCGTATACTCGTATATTACGCATTTTAATATTTTTATTTGTCTTATTATTAAATATGTCTTATTTTTAAACAAAATATAAATTTAGTAGATTTAAATTTTTAAATAACGAATCATTCACTCACTCTGAGTGATGAGTATATTGATATATTATTATAGTAAAAGAAACACATGCGAGTACATAATATTTAGAAGTATAAACGTCTATATTATACATTTCATCAATAAATTATTACGCCCTTCGTCATGTTACTTTAATAAAATTAGTACTTAATAACAAATTATCAAATAATAATAATATCGAAAATGTTTATCATAATTAGTAATTACCTACAATAGTGATAGATTATGATAAATTAATAAGTACATTTTATTTCATTAAATCGTATTTCAATGCCAATATAAATTTATTTGTCAGTAAAAATAGATTTATCCACTATCCATAAGTAAATATAACGATAAGAATTACTATTTTAATTTGACAACGAACATAAAAGAAGACAATAAATTTAAAAAATAACATAAAATATTCAAGTAGTCAGTTTGTTCTTCGGTGATCTTAACATGATGGCCTTCGTTCTTTCGATGAGATACAGATTTTATTATTATAATTTAAAAAAAATAAAAAAAATAAAAAAAAATAATAAAAATACAATAATTTAAATAACATTTTTGTTGTTATGTTTTCAGTGAAATAAATAATTAATAGAAAAATACAAAGAAATATGTAAATTCGATTTTATCATTAAATCTTTTATATATTTTTAGATTGTATATTATACATATTTATGAAATCATAACTATAGTTACAAAAGAAAAAAAATGCCGATAAATTTAATATCTTAATGGTTTATGTTTTATGTAAATAAATGGAATATATATTATAATTATTTTAAAAATAATCATATAATCTGTTTCTGTCTAGAATCAGAGGGATTTATTATCCGTGTGAAGTGCAAGTATAATAAGAGTACCTACTACTATACAGAAACCAGATTAAATTAAAATATTATTATAAATAAAAGTTATATATATATATATTATAAATTTATAATATATTTGGTATACATATTGTGTAAACCAAAATGTTTTATTTTATAACTTACACACTAGGTATGTCTGTAAAAATATTTTGTATTTTGATTAATAAAAATCAAATAATTCTATTTAAACAATATAACTTCACCGTGTATTCTTATATTCATATTTCACATAATATTACACTTGTCATGGTACATATATGCTTTATGATAAATGTAGTAAAACTAGTAAATCATTTCAAGTTGACCGATATGGGACTTAAATATTTTTATTTTTTACCACATGATAAGAAAAAAAAATCTATAATCACATTAATGACATGTAAGAGTACGATTCGTTTCTGAATAATAATTTATAACCCTTTCGCTAAGTACAGTAAATAATAATATTAAGATTTGTTTTAATATATTTTTGAATAATTGAAAAAGTTATTTAATTGAAGTTATTTAACAATAATTAAATATATTTCTGACAAAATAAATATTTTGTTGATATCAGTTATTAAGATATGAATTTCTGAAGTTGTGATAAAATAAACATTCTGGATTCGTATTATGATATACCTAATATTCACAAGAAACTCGTCGTATTTTTCCTTTTTCAATCATTCACTCGGTTTGTACGTTACGAGATTATTATAAATATTGTTGAAAAGTAGCAATAACGTATTTTTGGTTATTATTATTTATATAAAGACAATAATGATTTAAATCAATATTTTTCTTAAGAAAACAGCAATAGTAAGTAACGTGAAAATAAAAAAATATAAGTTTCATCGATAATAATTTAAACATTTGTTTTCATTTTATTGATCGTTGCATCCTCAAATCGTTTAATTTCAACTACGATTTTCATTCATTTATGTAATAATTTCAATATCTATGTATGTCACACGTTTTCATCCAATTTAATATTTTATATGATAACGTATTTGTTACTTATATATAAAATATAATAATTATTATATTGCAGGTTTTTTATGGGTGCATGTGTTATGTTATAAATTTATAAATAAATTATAATATTATTATAAAGACAGCGGCGACGTAAACGCGTTTGTTTGCGACCATCGACCATAATAATACGCGTAATATATTATATATTACATGGACCGAATCCAAAAACGATAATAATATTATTATTATAAAATATAAGGATTACGCGACGTACCCGATACAATATTACAATAAATAATCATCGTCGGAGAAGAATATCGAATATAATAATAATAATAATAATAATAATAATAATAATAATAATAATAATAATAATAA
>JAIUCT010000028.1:3073926-3094897 GCA_021307375.1 Tetraneura akinire
AATAATAATAATAATAATAATAATAATAATAATAATAATAATAATAAATTATTATAATATTATTTTACACCCTAGATAATTATATACTCTGAATACAACGCGGATAACGTGTTCTTATTATTAATTTCATTTTTTTATTTAATAATTTATTGCAATATTATACTAAATGCGATTCGTTTTAATAAATCCGGTGTCGTTCGATTTATTTATGTAACCGCGGTAGAATATAATAATATTATTATTATCATCATATCGTCATCATCATTACTATACGTATTATAATGCGAGTGTACGTTGTTATTATTATGACATTGCACCCCCGTATATACACGCGTATTATAATAATAATAATAATATCGTGTTGTTGTGTTAGATACGATCGACTTGGCTACCGCGTACGTATTATCATATATTATCATTATTATTATATTATATTCAGCATTTATATACGCGGCGGAAATAATAATAATAATAATAATAATAATAATAATAATAATAATCTAAAACGGACGTGTGCGTTTGTACTTGTTATTGTATAATATTATTATAATATAGCAAAACGCCTAAAATTACCGTCAAAAAATTTAACGAACACGGTATTAGGTATATACGTATACACGTTACTACGTTAGGTTATACGAACCACCGTACAATGACGAATAATATTTTATTATTATTATTATTATTATTATTATTATCTACACCCGTTCATTGATCATAATTTACATTCATATATTATAATATAATATATAACACAAAGTAACAACCGAATTAATTATTGCAATCACGCGGTGTACCACGCTCGTATAATATAATATTATTATATTATTATTATCATACCGCATGTATACCGTGCACATTTATACTAATTACCGAGTGTAATCGGATGAATAGAACGTATAAATGTGACTATTATTGTTATTATTATACACCTAACTTCCTGCGAGAGATAGTGATTTCTACTTTAGGACGCGAGTTCGGTACATATTATTATTACTATACGATATAGTCGTCTTGTATTTGACTGCGAGTATTGGACAACGCCACGTATATTACGGTCCGCGGCCGGATATTGCGTTTTTCTTGAACACCATAACAAACATCCGTTTTAAATTTCCACTTATTTCCAATTAATTTCTGAAATTTTCATAGACTTTGACAATCAAAATGTAATCATGATATTAACTGACCAAATACAAAGTAATTCTCGAAAGACGTAAGATAAAGGTATTTGCGATAAGAAAAACACAATTAAACCTTTTATTTACTATTTATATAGGTAGGTAGGTACCTACATCAATAATAAAAAGCAAGGTATAGTGGCTACAAGTGTAAAGAGGGTAGGGTAGTGTTGAATTTTGATTTAAATTTGAACGTAGTGATAAATCATTACATTCGAAAAACAATTTTAATCGATGTTTATCACTTTATCAGATAATATATATTATTATATAAGTATATGTTTCAATCAAATTTTCAAATTTTTTCAACTTTATTTGTTTTTTTTTTTTTTATTCATTATTGAGAAATAATAAGAAGATTTTACTTACATGAATTCTTAAATTTTCTATTACACTAAAAATATCAAGTTAAAAAGTCATAAAACCAAATTGAGACTTATTGGGATTTTTATAATATTTTGATTATATGTTAATTAATATGTGATTATACTTCAGTAATATTTACATACCTTAAAATCCAAAATTGTCAATTTATAAAATTATATTTATATAAATAAAAACGAAAATTTTATGAATATTCAAAGTTCTATATTTTATAAAAAAAAATTAACGTAACCAAAATTATTTATAACGTATATATAGTACTTATGTGAATACCCCAAAAAATGTTCATGTTTCTAAGTTTAAAATTGCCCGAGTTATCGTGAAATATTAAAATATATTTCGTCAAAATTTTAATTTTCGTGAAAAATGCTGTATTTTCATCATTTTTTGGTAGTTTTTCTTACCACAATGCCCAATTTTGAAAAATTCCAAATATGTCCTAAATGAAGTACCAACTACATCCACTTTCCAACCGAAAGCATATTATGCTAATCATGAAAATCGAAACATTATTTCGGGTCAAAAAAGTGTTTACATACCTACATAAAAAAATTAAATTAAATTAAGGTCACACATCCTTGTAAAACTAATACATTTTTCGCTACGCTCAAAATCTAAATGTATAAGACTAATATTATATATTAATTTGTTTGTAAAATAAAAGATAAAGTTGACGGTCCCAATGTTTGTATCAGAAAAATAAATAAAAAGGTAATAGGATCATTAGGATGATAGCCGTATGACACATACATATAAAGAAAATAATATGATAAGGGTTATTAGTACACCTTATTTTGTTCTTATTTTATCCTCATTATCAATAGTTTGTTATTTTGTTTAAATATTATATACGATATGTATACCTATTAAACGAATAGTACACTGTGATTATATTATGCTTATGCAAATTTTATACAAAGCTTGATATAGACTATTATTTTGAATTTGAAGTCAAACCAAAATGAACGATATTATATTTGTGTCGTATGATATGTCTCAGAAATTTCAAAGAGAACATGTAACAAATTAAACATTTGACTAATATTCTAGTTTCACCATAAACAAAACTTCTAGTTTCTGATCTGTGAACTCGTATGAACAGGCAAAGATTATTCTATATTCGTATATAACTCGTTCGTTGGATATCCATATAAGTCATTCTTAGAATATCCATGTAGTATAATATCGTATAAAGAACATATTACACATTTGATGTGTAGGTTTAGAAAACAAATATATTATATATTATACCATTAAAATAATAGAGAAATCAATATACAATGAATCAAAGAGGAAGAAAATATGTCGTATTAAAAAAAGTAGTATCCAATTAACATAGAAGTAAAACTTAGTTAATAAACATGTTTTTTTTTTTATTTTGTGTAATATATTTGTGCTTTGAAATAATTGTAAAATTTAATGTAGATGCCTGGTTGGTAGATCATATAATAATATATTATTCCACTTCGAATTTAGTCACTATTATAATGAATTTTAGCCCTTTTCCTAAAAATATAATAATATAATACTTGCACTATTATGCGTTAACAAAGGTAAATACAAAATATTCTTTGAGATTATATCATGATCAGACAAATTATAATAATAATAATAATAATAATAATAAATATAAAATATGAAAAAAGATAATAATAATGCCCGGTGAAACAGAGAGCGAACTCTTCCCGAAGTATCCGTCACGGACTCTGTTCTCTATGATAATGCATATTTTTTCGCAAAATTCGCGGTGGACTGGAATAATTTTGTAAATGGTGTAAGAATCAAAATAAGTAGAAACCTTGGATTCCTAATGAAAAATAAATAAGCAGAGTGTGAACAACAGTTTAAAATAAATAAATGTATTATATTAGATAATAATAAATGCTCATAAATTATAATAGACAATATTAGTACAGTGTTATAGAATCGACATACTCGTAGTATTATGTAATTAATAAAATTCAATTGCAAGAGACATTTTGAAAAATTAAATTATCAATTAAAACGTGCGATAAAAAAGTAAAAAATAAACAGCAACGCACTATGGGTTGTGGAATTTTTTACATTGGTTCACCCAAACTTCTCCGAATTGTGTTCAACTATCCCTGCAATGCGCAGCGAACCGGTGCATGAGGTCAACTGTCCTATAGCAGACACTCAGCTCTCTGTTTGACCAGACTTGATAATTCTAATAAATATTTATTTAAAATATTAGCGCGACGAGCTTTTCCGAGTTCCATGAATGATAAATATTTAGAAAGCACATAGTGTTTATTTATTAAGATATTTATAAAAAAATATTTATTTAATGTTTTTACGGCCCAGGGCCCAAGGGGGTGGGGTATAGACCCGAAGACCACACCCTTGGTTGTGTCACTGAAGTTAGTACTCGTAATACCGTAACGAATTAATTATGTTCTGGATGTAGTATTAGTTTTATATTATTATAATTATACGAGTAGATAAAGGTAAAACTACTCAAAAATTATTATCAATTATTACAAACAAAAACAATATTATGAATTTATGAACAAATCCATGATTAATAATATAATAATATTATCTTTCGGTCGTATTTCCATTATCATAATATGAATATCGTTGCCATCTAGTCTGAATTTCTATAGTGTCTTGTTATTGGTTATAAATATTACATTATAACATCATAATATAGCCGAAACTAATAAACGGCATAATAATGTGCATATAAATATTATATTATAATAATATAGGTAAAACTGAGTACCTATACCTGTAACATTATTATGTTTTATGATTATTATTATGTTTAATTTAGTACACCGATTTAAATGAAACGAAAAACAAATTGCAGATAAATCGTGACATGGAAATTAATAATTATTTTATATTATAATTTACGAATCCCTGCAAATAATATTATATACCACCGCGGTAACCGCGGTAGGTGCGTGTATCGTTGCATTATTAAACCAATTATTTTTAAATTGCCCGAAGGGGATCGAAAAACATATCGAATAGTTGTCACGTCATATTATACTCGTATAATATAAGCATTCAAACATTTCATACGGACCACTCGTATTCGTGCCAGATCTATCTGGTAAATATTATTCGTGAAACGCGTGTCATTGGTGTCGATGACAACGATTGATTTTTTATTTTTCTCGAAACGACATCTCGAAGATTTTTCAAAAATATTCTGGATTCTATCATTTCCATCATATGCATCGCGCAGTGCGTTTTCTGTTAAGAGGATATTAAAATTTATTTCCAAACGTCCAACAAAATATTATTATTACTTTTGCACATAAAAGTATTCTATATAGTATATATTATTATAATATAGAGAAACATAAATAAATATAAATATCAATAAAATAAAATTCCTGTTGTCTCTATCGACTTGGCTTGAGTAACATGTAACTGTGTACCTATATAACAGTCCATTAATTCGTTAAAAGTACTATTAATAATTCAACGATTTCTATTAAGTAACAATAATAATTTTTTTCAATTTATTATTATTATTGTTGTTGTTGTTTTTATTGTTATAGTTGTTGTTAATTGTTAAAGTTACAACAAATAAAAAATAATAATAATAATTTAAGTTAACTACGCGCGGGCGGAGATTGAATGTCAGAATAGGTATTTTATATATGGGTACGTACTCGTACATATAAAATATACGTACACAGAGGTTAGTTTTTTTCGTTTTTTCTTGCGGCCCATCGAGTATTTTTTATTATTATTATTATTATTATTATTATTTTACGCCTTAAAACACGCCACTCTACGCGTATATGTAAGGGTATTATATGGGTAGTAAGGGTCAGAGATGTTATCGGTCTCCGAGTCCCACACCTCGTGATGTGAACGGCCGCTCGTTCGTCGGTCAGCTAACATCAAAAATAATAATATTATCGGTTTGCGCGCACCGTAACGACGTTTTGATTACTGCGATCCCGTCACGACACTTCCGCAAACCGATTTATATTATTATATTATAATAATAATAATAATAATAATAATAATAATAATAATAATATATTATTATTATATTATAATGTGCTACCCGCCGCCGACGATTAGAGGTACCTACGAGTAATATATTTAAATAATTATTTTCGTTTGTATTTTTTTTTTTTTTTTTTGTGGTTTGTGCATGGCCGAAGAAATTACAAAAATATTATAATTTTGCGCGGGGCAGGATGACGCAATGTCCAATATTATAATGGTTATATATATACGAATTCGTCGTAATTAGGTATTGTTTATGATTATTATTATGATTATTATTATGATTATTATTATTATTATTATTATTATAATAATATACAAAACTGTAATAATAATAAAACACATCAATATTTCGCATTTCAAGAACGCATAAAAACGCAAATGAAAAAAAAATAAAACAACAACATTATATTTATACGCGTAGTTGTTATGTTATTACGTTATATTATGCTTCTCGATATTAAATTAACGTGGAAATTATTAGATATTATACTATAGTTATTATAATGAATTTTTGAACGAAATTATTAGTCATTTCTACGCGTTATTCATATTGAAATATTAATTTGTTTGAGTATATAGTCGCATTTCTACACTTAACCCAGTTAGGTATGTGCGAGGATAAAATTTGAGTGGAATTAAATTCTATATTCGTTTATTATTTCATCGTTTCTTCCGAATCCCGTCGAATCGGAACAAATTATAAGATATTGTACGCGTACACATCCGTGTAATATTCATTCAGTGTACGGATGCATGTTATAGAACGAGCTTATAGAGTTCGTGACACAGATAAGCACTTTACCCGGTCACCGTGTCTTCGGGTGAAACACTGAAATTATACGTTTTACAGATCCCTGTTTCGAGTTAATTTTACGACGAAAAGTCCACATATTATTATATTATGTCGTTAAAAGTTTTACACAAAACTGCGCGTCTGCAGTTTTTTCTTAATAAAGTCTTAAAACGCTTTTGCGTGGGAAAAACGCGTATAAAATTATTTATCTGGCTCTGTGCGTGTGTAAATCGAAATCAAATTTTCAATATAAAATAATTATTTTGCATAAAATTTATCAAAATAACACAATTCACAGTAATTTAAAATTGTATGAACCGAAATTTAAACGTAATATCAATTTAACTATTATAGCGTAGTAAGTGGTAAAGACAATCAAATTTATAGTCAATTTCGTGGTATATGGGTACAACATGCATAATAATTGCGCGTAATGGGCAATCATCATATTTTAAATTAAATAACCGGACAAAATTGTTTGTAATTTCATAAATGAATAATGTTTTGTTATAACATATGAAATTGATTATAATTAGGAACTAAATTTTAATTTTAATAATTATCATATTGGTAGGTATGTAATAAGTTAATAAAAATCGTTAAAAAAAGAACAAAATTAAATTATTGTAAATTAGTATGCACTTGTTTATTACAATAAATTATTTATGTTAGTGAAATTTAAATATGTAGGTACCTAATGTAATTTATAAATTTTAAAATTTTAATAATATAATATAAATAAGCAGAAAAAAACAATAAAAATAAATTTTATTTTAAAACTTTAGAAAACCTTATTTAATTAAATTTATTGTAATAATATCGTTTTATGTATTTTTTAACAAAAAATGTATGTTGGGGTATTGTTCAGTTAAAAGTTACTTAAAGCAATTTACACCGTTTCATATACAAAAGCAGAAAATTGTTTTTATTTTCTTGTAGTTCATATAGTTTCATTAAATTTAATGCGTTATGTTGAATTTTAAACAGGTAATTTGAATTCGTTTCATAACTACAATTCATATTATACATTTTAATGTACCTATGTATTTAATATTTTTTTAAAAAATAATAAATTTATTTTAAAAATTAATAAGTATTTATAATTTTTGTTTTGAACAATATTTCAAATAAAGTTAGTCTACGCATGTGTTTAAAATTAAACTACAAGGTTAGATTAGATTCACATCATACATGTGTGGAGACATTCCAAAACGTAATATTTCCAAAATTGCATAAATTGAGTTATACATCAAATATTTTGAAAAAATAGACGGCGGATCGAATGCTGCCATTAGATTTGATCAAAACCAACTATTTCCCATGTTAAAATCAATTTAAAATTCATGAATTAGGTTAAAACGCACTATTGCCAAAGGCAAAAGTAAATCAAAAGTAACTATTTCCAAATTATGTCAAAATGTAGTATTTTCCGTAGTATATTATATTTTTTTTTGTTTGAAAAAATAAAGCAAAACGTACTAATTCCACAAATTTGTACAAAACGTACTATTTCCACAGTAGGTACGCCATAATGCACTATATTCCACAGTACGAAGATAGATAATGAAATTGAATTAAATACAAAACGCACTATTTCCATTGGTGTTAAATTTTTATAAAACAGATTATAAATTAAATTATTATTAAATTAAACAATAAATCGATATTGAGCGGGCTCATTATTTTAAATTGCATGTACATTTTATCAGGTTATGAAAAAATTATTAAGTCTCCAAAATTATTATTATTATTGATAACAAATTGCGTCAAAACTACTGTTTCTTGCATTATCTCATATTTCAATATAAACAATCATACACAATTGTAAAATTTAGATGTACTCATATTAAATGTAATAGTATTTTGATCGAATATTTTTGATTTTACATTATATTTTATTATTTCTTAATAATTTTTATCATGTCTTTTACTTCAAGAATAATATTATATTAACTGTATACATTATAATTATATTAATTATATTTTTCTAAATACATTAATATTATAAAAAAAGAGCTAGATATATTTACTTTGATAATTTTTAAAAATTTGACCAAATTAAAATAAAATAATATAGGATAATATACTTAATAGTAATAAGAAAAAATAAGTTACAAAACGTACTATTTCCACAAAATTATGTCAAAACTTACTATTGGATGGAAATGGTACGTTTTGACACAATCTATAAATTTAAATGTTAAATTTAGGCCACTAACCTACAATATGACTTACCGGACATGACAAAAAAATGTTTGTTATAATTTTATACATTTTTAGGTAAAATTATCATATCTCTATGATTGTAGAATCATTCGCAACAAAAAAACCTTCAGTACTGAAAAATGTAAAAAATGGAAATAGTACGTTTTGGAAATTCTACAATATAATAATTTATAGTATAGAGGTTCAAAATAAATGTTTAGCAAGTATGATTTTTATTCTTAAAAATATATTAAAAATAACATCAATTTTTACTTATTAAAAAAATATTATTAAATATTTAAATTCAATTCAAATAAGAAAAATTAAAACAGTTTATTATTTATAATAAATAGGTATACGAAATTTTGACGTATATTAATTTATAACATTTTAATTAGAAATATTACCGTTTTTACTCATTCCAATACATAGCTATATGTAAAATTTAACCTAAACTAAAAATGTATTTTGTTATGTGAATTAATATTTATTACAAAAATAATGCGAATTTTAGAAATTATCCATATGATCACCATTATTATTTTCACTATAATTAGATTTTCTGTTTATCATGTATAATTTATATTAACACAAAACAGAATATGTTTAAACATTTTGTACCTTTTGTTTTAAATGTATTGTAGATATAAAATATATAATTAGATAAAGTTTTGGTACTTAAATATTATTACATTCAAAAAATAAATAACAATTTTAAATTTATTTCATGTATAATTTAATAATATTTTACGTAATGTAGTTTAAGTTTTTAACTTGGTATAAGAAAATTATTAAATAAGTATTATATTAAATTTGTTTTAATTTGAACTAAATATTTAAATAGTCGTTTGTTTAGAAATTCAATGTATTTTATTATTTCAATAGGTAGTTGAAATACGAGTATAAATATTACAAAAATTTAACTTTATATTGTTAAATTCAAAATAATAAACAACACGCCTCTATATTAATATTATCTGGCATTTGAGTTGAAAGAAGCGAGACGAAGATTTAATACAAGGATCACTGACTGAACAGATTTTTGCACAACTTGTATAAACATTTTCTTTCAATTTTGAACGTATTTATTTTAACTGAAACAACAATATTCATACTTAAACTTTTTGTCCCAAATAAATCGATGCTAATATAAAAGTGCGTTTATTATTTTAGTAGGACTATTAAAATATTTTATGTAGGAGTAAAAAAAAAATGGCTGGAACAGATAGTTACATTATATCACGTTAAAAATGTATTCGTTAATCTATATATTATATTATTATCAAATAATTCCTTAGAAAATTAAATTATTATAATATTATACCAAGTATACGGTTTATCCGTTTTAACGTTTTATCTCAGCAATTTTTACCTATTCCAAATATTTTTCATGAGAATAATAATTTTAAATGTATAAGGACTAAGGATCTGTGCCCGCCTACCGCACGGCTTACGGGTAGGTTTAATAATAATTATTGCTATTATAATAATATGTTGATCGGGTACATTACTTTCCCTTGAACGTTGGGTATAGTAAAATAATAAAACAATGCATTATGTGACGTAAAATATTTACAAATGTTAAAATCCGACGCTCTATAACCATCTGAAATAAATATATAATAACGCGTATGTACGACAGCCATATTGGCCACAGCGTTCTTTCATAATACACAGAGTATTTAAAATTTAAAATCCTAATGTTATAAAGTAACCGTGGTCCCGTGGAGTGTGTAACGTCCCTGGTGTCCTCGACAGACTAGAAGTATATTCTCAGAATAACGAACATTTGTCTTCATGCGAATTTTTACACGTATTATTCATCGTGTAAGACTATTTTTAAAACTTGAAATATTTATTATCATAGGGCAGGGTTGATACTGCTTTATTTATTTTTTATTCGTTTAGTGTATAATAACATAATACAGCGTGTTCGTTGTAATTGGATATTTTAAAAATACCTCTAACAGCTTGGCTCATATATTTAAATACCCTATATAATCATACGTTTAATGAATTCTAAATAATATATTTAATAATTTTTTTTTATTCGACATAAGAATTTAATAATACGAGAAAATGAAAATGAAAACCTAATATAACATAATGTATATAATTATTATATCAATAGACACGAAAAGAAATATTTTGAAATAAATTTGAACGTTCAATAGAGTATAATAATGAAATAGTAGGTACAATATAACGCGTATTTACATTACGCAGAAAATAGGAAGAAATTTAAAATATAAATTATTTCAAAAATTTTCCTAGATAATATTATATACGTATTTCATGAATATTATTAGGTATACGAACTGACGTTGACGATTCTTCTTCTTTTTATGTTATCTGTTCTCAACACGCTGACTGTAATCTATTAAAGTCATTACAACGTGTGAATGTGAGATGAAATAAAAAAAAAAAAATGAGTAAACGCTCGTTTCGTATAAAAAAAAAAAAAATAAATAAAAAGAATAATATGAAAATATTTTTGGACCTTTTTCATTTTTCACATTCGTCTTCTACATAGGTGGCGCCAACGAATGTGGTTGTAGTCATAGCTCTTAGGATGAAATTCATATATTATATTATAATATGTGTGTATTATATTATAATATTATATTACGAGATAGAATCGTAATCTGATTTATAGTAGTATAACCGAGTGAATTGGACGTTTTAAAAATAACCGCAAAATTATGTCCGTTTATAGTTCACTGTACAAAACGCTTACAGTGTACCTACTTTTACTTCCATATACGAGTATTTATTTTATTTTAATTAACAGTACTGTTGGATTTGATGGTACCACTGTAAAAGATTAAGACCAAAAGTCATTTACGGTTGTTCGATTATCATTCGTCACGTGTTCGTGTACGAACGGTATAACATGCGTACGTTTGCTAGGCGGATAATGATATATTTATATTATAATATATACCTACATTCGGAAAATCAACGAGAATCTTACGGGGCGAGTGGGACGCAACATATAAATTCGTGGAAAATGATGCATAAAAAATTCATCGTTCGTAACGTTGTAAAATATATGATATATATAACATATATTTTATGTATAATAATCGCATATTATGATTTAGAATCTGACGGAGAAAATGGTATAAAGGAAAAGGAAAATAGATTGAGAGACTTCTAGAGAAATATGTGTATAGCGCGGGTATTATAATTTATAATATTTTACTCTGCGTTTTATGCGTGTTCAGTAATGCTTGATGAAACTTTAAACAAAACGTACGTCATTTTTTGTACCGTGAAAATTCACGAGCCGCACGTGTTTCATATTATAATGCAAGGCATTCCACCGCGATCGCATGATTGTCCAGGTCAATAACGTTTTACCGATTTCATATTATTCAAATATTATATTTATTTTTCCCCCCAATATTTATGTAATATAATAATACAAATAATGCGTATATACTCGTACTTCTAGCCCAACTTGATGCATAAACAACATAATATTATGTGACGAAGATCACGTTATTATAATAATAATATGTTAAGTAAGTAGAATTAATAAGTAGTATTTTAAGAACAAATTATCATCCATTATTTTTGTAATTCTTATTCTGATTGTTCATTAATATTTTACAAATATAGAACAAGTCAATAGATTATTAACCGAGGTCATGGTATGAGCATTCCAATATTTCTTCAGAACTATAAAATTCACAGCTATAGTTAACGCCACGAAAACTGGAGGCTGGCCGTTCCTATACCTCGAACCTCACTCATCATATCAATGATTCACATTCTTTTACAAGATTTTAAAGAACGCGGCAAATTATATCATTCATTGTTAACCCCTACATAAAATAAACCGCTTGGAGCGTGGCGTAGACCATAGACATATAAACTAATGGACCACTCATAGAGAGAGAAGTCTGGGGACGATATTGAGTGAGAGAAAAAAAACATTGTATGGGCTAAAGACAAAATGAAAGAAATTATGTTAAAATTAAGTTGCAAATGTATAATAATATATTATATTACCTACATGATTCTGTGATTATTTAATCACATTAATTTCATCATAATCATTTAATCTGTGTAATATTATAATTATTATCTATATCTTTGATAAAATATTGAAAAAATAAAATATTTCGTCTTACATGATATAGCCCAAATTATGTTTTTTCTCTCTCGCTCTATTTCGACCCCGGCAACTTATGGGTGGGCGGTGTGGAATGAGCGGTCCATTAGTTTATAGTTCTATGGCGTATACTATAGTGTCATAATAATTATTTTGATGTGACGTATAAAGTAATCAGTGGCCCGATTTCAAAATTCCTGATTTCTTGGAAATGCTTTTAGAATAATACCAATACTTATTACAACGGAGTGACAAATATATACCTCAATACAACTACACCTAAATTTTGTTTTAACATAAATATATTATATAATAATTAGTTTAATAATTAATCCATGGAACGTTGACGTTTGGAGATAATTCACTATTACATATTCAGTTATTTTGTTGAGTTCGCATATGAGGAAATTATATTGAATTGTGTCCAATGAATTTCATCGTCGTTTTTGGGAAAACTATGATATTCTATAACTGTCATAAGGCCACTTTCGTGGAACTAGTCGTACACATATTATAATTACAACCGTATAGAACTACATTACTTACATTAAAACTATTATTGACTAATACTGAAAGCTGTTTGAATATAATTTAAATTATATTAACGGCAAATGGCTATATTATAACGAATTGCACGTTGACGTTTGCACGTATATTCAATACGTTGCATTATTGTCAAAGTAGAAATATTAGTAACCTAACCTAACCTAACCTTGTCATTGAAATTGATTCTAAATTTCCTATAACACATTCAAAGCAATCGGAAAATATTATTATTAAAATAAAAAACGATTAGGAATAAAAATAATAAACATGCAATGTAATGTAATGTAATGTGTATGCAATGTTGTAATTGATAAAAATAATATATTATTATTTATTATTATGTTGATATAAGATATTTGTTTAATTCATTATATTTTACTATTGGTTTTTAATTTTAATAAATAATTGTAAGTAGGAAATTGCTATGTATTATTTTAGTAATAACTCTTTTCATAAGCGCATCAAAATTTTAGTTAATAAAATAAATAAAATAAAATTCTAGATTTTACAAGTTTCATTCAATAACGAATAAGTATTATTCTGTACGTGTATTCCACATATTTTGGAAAAGTTATTTTATTTCGTGTAAACTATTTGTTTAGCAATAATTATTATTCTATAATTTTCATTATTTATAAGTACTTTTTAGATTTTGAAATTTTATTTTTGTAAATATCTGAAATAGAAAAAAAAACAAAATATATCGTCAGAACGTCAGTATAATAGTTTCAACTGAATATTGATTAGTAAAACTTAGCTTTTACCAGTGACTGAGATTTTTGGAACAGTAACATATCGTGTACACGTATCCACAAATGTCCGTTTAGTCATTGAAGTTACCCAGCAGACAAGAGACAAATCGTTGACCATCCGGAGGCGGTCAAGTTTTCGCGTTGCGGTATATAAATAATCGGTCGGTCCTAGTTAGTAATATTTTACTTTCCTAAACTTCGGCTCGTGATTCAAACGATTATATCAGCCACGGATAGTTGAAAAATAATTTATCAAACCCTCCGCATTATATCAAAAATATGAGCAATATAATAAAATCACAAACGGATGTTCCTCATCGGTTAAAAATATTAATTTACCTAATAAAAATAATAGGTATATAAAATAAAGTGTATTAAAATTTTAAAATTTATTCCAACAAAATACAATTATTATTACGAAAGAGTTATTTTTTTTTACTTGAAATATGATTTATACAGCAGTAAGGAGCTTGTTGTCACAATCGTAATATTATGATGTGTAGGTATACATACAGGTTATATTATAATATTATTATATTTATATTGTATAATATTATTATATTATTATGTTCGACGATAATTGTAACATTTCTGATATTACATTTCATTCAAGTATTTTGTTCCGGTGGATGATACAAAAATTAATTTTAGTATATTATATTAATTTTTAATCATTTCTCAATAAATATTTTTAGGAGAGTTAATTAAAATTTTTTTTGTCGTATTAGATGCGAATGTACAAAATTTAAATCTAAACGTTTGGATTATTTTACTATGTTTATAACATTAAAAATAGATGTTTAAAATAAAAAAAAAAATTAAAAAAATTAAGTTATTTAATAATTTCTTGATGTATTTGGAGAATATTAGTTGTAATTATTGATAATTTAAAATAAATATGTATCCAATAATAGTACCTAATTTTTAAATGGAGAAGGATTTATAAGAATAAAGTAAAGTTAATACTTCGTGTTTAAAACTTGTGATAATTTAATATCTTTAATAATTTAATCCTGTTCGATGTAATATAGGTAGGTACTAATATATATTAAAATTTTGCCCTTATTTATAAAATATAATATAAATTAATGTGAAGAATAAAAAATATACGTAGGTACTTTTAAACAAATATTTTATTAATTTTCTCAACTTTCTTACTAGTATAGTAATATGCGTATTAATTGAAAATTCTTTAATTAACGAAAGCATTTCTGAAAAAATATACTTTTAATTTTAAATAAAAAATACAATGGGACTTTGATAAATTGTTTAAATTATTATTATAGAAATAAATTATATATTATATATAGTATACACACACACATGACGCGTGTATAAAATACGTAGATAAAATGAAAAATAATAAATTGTTTCAACGAATTTTCCAAGAAATAAATTTCACTGCATAATATTAATTAAACATTTTTAGTATTAAAAAAAAAAAATAAAAAAAACTATTGATTATAATCTTGTAAACATTTCTCGAGCAATTGATTTCAATATCAACAGTGAAAAATAAAGTTTCTTGTTGCAATAATGAAAATTCGTTACAATGTTTTCTTTTTAGAAATAAAAGTTTTCTTACAATTTATCATGTTATCAGTTACTTGAAAGTTGAAATAAAACAATTCAGCACGATAGAGACGGACTAGATGACCATAATAGTTCTTTTTTCTTCGAATTTAATTAAAGCATATACCTACCTGCATTGTGAATATAGAAATAAATACAATAGAATGAATAGAATGAAGAGCAAAAATAAAATTTAGAAGTCTGATTGATATATATATATATATATACGTATATAGCTCGATTCGGTGTCCAAAGGAATAAGAGATTTCTGGATTGGATAGACACGAAGTAATTCGATGAAAATAGAGAGAGATAAAGTTATTAATCCGTTAAATGGTATATACTCGTATTTTATTACTCTTCGTAATAACATTTACAATTGTTCGACATTTTACATATAAACATAAAATTATTGTAACCTTGTTTTGTCACCGCATTTGACCATGTTGCGCATAATATTATGATGACATTGTACGCATATCACATACCAATAGTTCATTAATAATATTGCGAATACATTGTTATTTTCATCATGTGTGTCAGTACAATGACGTTTTATCGAAATGTGTTCTAATAATTTGATCCATCGTTATTGTGTGTATATTCTAGTTGGATGATGTCAAAGAGAACGTGACGACCAGTGAGATGACGTTTACTCCCACGACAGACGACAATGGCAAGTCAATCACATGTAAAGCGGAAAATCCAGAAGTATCCACCATGTCTGTTAAAGTCAATTGGATAATGAAAGTCGTCTGTGAGTAGTTATTATCTACATTATATTTAAAAATTAAAATTAGATTTATTTTTTATATTTTATGATAACAATAATATATTATTATATAAATATAATTAATAACATTTGATTCACATAAGTACATAACTGACGTAATTGCGACTATTTCTTCGTGGTTTTTTCTGTTTAAAAATATAGTTTAAGTAATTTACATATTTTAATATCGTATAAAAATATGAAAATGTAATTTGTTATCGTTATTATATTCACACTACGTCAGTACGTCTAATAAGCGAAAATATCGACTTTCCGACTATAATATTCATCTCGTATCACCATCACGTTAACTATTAGATAGGTGACAATTATAAAATCGTTTCGAAAAAATATGATTCTTAAGATAACACTTTCAACTAAACTACCGATAATTAAAAAAAAAAAAATGGTAAATCATACTCGTTCGTGCAATACGATAATTATTATACGGCGATTAAAACTTTTAAACGTAAATATATTATAAGATTATAACGTTCTATCCACGGTTAAAATATTCAAACGAGTTATTCAAACAAATTACTCGTTGATATGTTTTTAAAATATTATAATATATTTATACGTTTGAACACGACGAACGGATTTAAGTTTATTAAAACCTATTTCGTTTATCATACGTACAATTAGAATAGACCACCCAAATCAATAATCGAGGATTATCTAATATGATTCGTTTTGTCACTGTTTTTTATCGAACGTAATCTAAATAAAAAAAACTGTTCGCACTTCATTTGTATAATAATTATTGAAACGATAAGAATAACAAACGTATATAATACTATATTATATTTTGTCGTTTCGAAGACTTGTACTCTCGTATGTCCAAACAACATAATTTTAATCTGAAAAAAATTTAATTAATCTAAAAGAAGAGTCTAAATAATTGTCTCGCGTTTAAATATAATGATTTACGATAAATACTTCAACAAGTCGCTTAACAAGACAATTTTTGCGAATACACCAACGTTTATCATTATTATATTATTCAATATGAACATTCTTAATCGCAGATGAAATATATAATTTTTGAATTTAATGTATAATTATTCTATTATTCAATGAATTTTAAACAAAACATTCACTATCCATATTAATCGAAAATTAAGGAATAATTTTAATAATTATTAATAACTTGAATTCAAAATTCAAAATGTAATGTTAACATTTTAAATATAAACCTTTAAGTCTTGTAATATTTAATTTAATTTAAAATTAATGAACAATTAAGTTCATTATGTTAATTTTCCAATAAAAATGATCATCCAAAAAATCTCAAGCATTGAACATATTTTTAAAAAATATCTATTTCGATCACGTATTATTATTTTTTTATTCGCATGCCCATCGTGTCCGACATTTGTTGTTAAATTCAATATAACATTTATATTGTATTTTTATTTTTTATATATATATACTGTAAAAAACTATAACATGTATTTATTAATATAATATATTTATTACCTTACTAGAGATAGAAACTTAGAAAAGTTTTTCAATTTGTTTCCTTTGAAATTTAATAATTTTGACGTAGTTATTTGTATTATATTTTAATCAATTGGACGTTAAATTTGGAATTTAATAATCCTTTGTACTAGCTGTAGGTACTTAAACAATGCCTCGTTTAGATGAATTAATAAATTTTTGCGATTATTCATTAATGTATATAATAATTTTAGAGAATGTTGAATTTGTGTTTTAATATTTGGTTAAAAATGATACAGACATGATTATTGTTTTATATCGAAGAAATATTAAAGGTAGTAGTGAAAGAGAGGAATTCATACACCATGCACCCTTTCAAATATGACCATTTACCTACCTATAAATTAGGATTTAATAATAGTTAAATTTTGTAACATTATGTGAATAATATTTGTAATTTGCTCAGGTTAGGACAACCATTTATATATAATTATTAAACACAATTCACTACTCATATGACGAATTATTTGTCATTTTTTGAATTTAAAAAATTTCATTTTCATTTTTTATAAATCCGTATTATTTTTTATCAATGTAATTTTATAATAATAATAATTTTTAATAATTTTTTATTTATATATTATTATATTATTTTGTATCGTTACTCGTTGTATTAAAATATAATATAATATAAAATCTATATTATTGATAAACATAAAAAAATCGTATTTTATAAAATATAAACTTTAGATAATTATTTATTTATAAATGTTGTGTGGTAAAAATTCATTTTCAATGATATTTATTATTATATGAAATTTTCATATTATATTTTAACGTGAAATAGGATAATATATTATTAAAAAATAAAAATATCCGGTCTGAAAAACTTGAATCAATTTAATATTATACATATATAATTTCAAATTTGTTATTGAAAATTAATCATTTTTAGTAGGTAATGTAATTTACATAATATTCTTAATTTTTTTAATTATTTAAAAATATCATAAATAAAATTGAAGTGTGATGTACATGTACATATTTATTAAAACAACCTCTCAATTTTCGTAATCGAAAATATAATAAATTTGCATTAATTATTACAATTTATATATAATTATATTTATTATTATTAAGACACACAGTTATCATACTCGTATATATATAATTATATATATTATTTATTATCAGATATAATAATAAATAATATATGTACCTATTTACATGTTATAATCATTTTATAAATTATCGTTATCATTTTTATTTTTAACAGTTATATTATTAGTTATTGAATTTTTTGAAAAATTTATATTTGACAATACATTGTTATTATGATTTTTTGTAAAAAATAATTACCTACTTGACAATAATATTTGTAATATTTATATATTCACTAAAATTTTCGAATTTCCAAAAAATCAGTTTTCATTCATGTCTATATAATTCTTCTTGTCTATTATTAAATTTCTAATAAATTTAATTTCCGTTATCGTTTATCTTGTTTTACTATACCTTAGAGGGTTTCGGTTCCAATGCGCATTTTATATTATATAAATAAATGTATTCGCAAACTTTTACAAAAAGGCACATAAAAAATATACATAATATTTATATAAGTAAATTTTTGTTTGAAACTTTTTTAGCCGTTCAATGGTTTTGGTGTCAAACTTTTGACATTTGTAAATACTTGTATATGATAAGTTTTTCATCGTGATCTTTTAAATTTTTAATTGTACCTATATCAGTTGCCTCGAAAGACAAAAATAAACTATGGGTGAAATTAAATATTTTTGGAAATATAATTCTTTAAGACATTTCATTCAAAGGAATTAAAATATCGTAAACGTTATTTAATTTTGAATTTTATAAGAATTAAATAAAATATTAATTCCGTATTTCCATATATAGTGAAGAACTGCAGTAGCAGACAATTAAACAATGAGTATTATTTATTTATTTAACGATTTAATATTACAATATATTCATGTATTACCAACAAACCATTAAAATAATAAACTATTACACTTTAAATCTCGGTCTTTCATAATCCGATTGTTGTTTGTTTTTACAGATACGAGTATATTGATAATTTGTTTATTTTATCGCCGTATCGTCCTACCTATAATATTTAATCTTACTCGCTATTTATTATATACAGGGTTAGGTTAGGTTGTAATAATTACACGTATATTTAGGTAACGTAGTACCGTGGTAGTAGTAGCCGGTCGTACACGTGGTCCGAAGATTCCGCAAGCCATTTAGCGAATACCTTATTTGAGAATGTGACCGCAATGCGGTATCTACGATAACCTTATTATAGTATTGAGACTAACGCCCAACTCCGATCGGTCGTAATATAATATTGAACACATTCCATTGTTGAATGTATATAACATTATTTATTATAATTTACATAAATGTGCGAAATATATATAAATATATTATCATATTTAATTGAAACGAAATCAGTATTAATATAAATAATGTTTAATATTTAATTTAAACAGTTATCATCGACTGATGTAAATGATAAGTGAAATTGATGTTATTTTTTTTACAATTTCACCAATATCACTAAAATACATAAATTTAAATTTTTATTTAAAACTCGAGTCCATAAATCTTTTTCTTAGAGGCTCACTTGCTAAATAATTTGTGTTGTGGTACGTGACCGTCAGACGTAAACAGCAGAATTGGGCATAGTAAATTTATATAATAATATGTGTATACCATAAAATAAAGAAATATTATACTAATATTTAATATATTAGTCTAAATATTTTTATTATAATTATGTATGTACCAATATTTATTTATTTTATTATATCCACAAATATTATTTTTATTATTTACTATTTTCCTTAGCATAAAAAATATAGTAATGATGAATTATATATTTTTTTTAAAAAAAATTTAAATAATAGAATCTAATTTTTGTTTACATGAGCCATATAATATGTATAGGTAATAATTAATAGGTTCCAAATTTAACATATTTAAATTTAATTAAAATAAAAAAAACAAAACTTTGGTAAAATCGATCATGGATATCGAGTATTATAATTTATAATAAATATGTAATATATTGAGAAATTAAAATGTAAATTTCATTTCTTAATCAAAATAATTGACTTATATTAAATTTATTATGAACATTATTATTATTATTATTATTATTATTATTATTATTATTATTATTAT
>JAIUCT010000028.1:3096423-3117195 GCA_021307375.1 Tetraneura akinire
TTATTATTATTATTATTATTATTATTATTATTATTATTATTATTATTTTTCACGTTTTCAACATAACTTTTAAACATTTTTGAACGCGAAATTCAGTCCACCCCGTATGAAATTTAATAACACTCCGACACCGGTCATTTGTCTTTTGAATTCTTAACATAAATTCTTAAATTAAATTATTTTACGAATACGCCAGTTGACGATAATATACTGACTTTATCTTATAATACATAGCAAGTTACGTTTTAGTCCGATTTAATAATTAACAATAATATTAGCTCCCGTATAATATTATGTTTTTGTATATAATAATTAGGGCTAGGAACTTAATGCACTAAAAAAGTAGGTACTAAATATGTATGCACTTATGTGCTTAAAAAATTACAAATATGCTCTAATATTATAAATATAGAAAAAGCAAAGTAATAAAAAAATTCCTATTTTTAATTTTTATCATAATTTAAAAAAATAATTATAAAAAATGTACCTACTTGTAGAATATTTTTGTCGAGTTATATCTATGTACCTGATATACACGAATACAAATTAGAAAAACCACCAGGTACCTCCTATCTAATTAAAATGAATTAAAATGTGTAAGATTTAATTTTGTTCCTACCTTCAAACGTGTTACGTTGGACCACTAAACTTCTTTTGATGTTTTCAAAGTTGAAAGATTGTTTTTAATGTCAAATGGAAATATGAAAAATACGATACAAGAATATCTAGTTAGTTCTCTCGATATAAATTATATTTTTTTTTATTTACGAATTTTCATACTGAATCATCGCAAATTGTAATAATTATTTATATAATATGTTCTAACATCTAAAAATCACGAAATATGCAAAAATATGCACTACGAGTATAATCTTTTGATATGTTTTTTGTTGTGTCTTGGAATGAATTTCTAGCTCACTTAGTAATAAATCTAATGGTTTAAAAAAAAAAAGATCTGATACTTCTGCCGCAGGGATATAGGTGTGCATATCATAGTATTTGATTATAATTATAATTTAAATGCAATGTTAAAGCATTGCATTCGAAAAAACGATTCTGAGCGAAGTTCAGTCAGATAATATAGGTATTGATTAATATATTGCCGTTTTTTCATCATTTTTTCATCGTTTTTTCTAATGCATAGGATCAATTTTGAGAAATTCGAAAAATAACCTAAATAAAGTACCAAGAACATCAACTTTCCTATCGGAAACATATGCTATTCGTGAAAATCGGACCATTATTTCGGGTAGTACAAGTGTCTTCAGTCATAAAAACAAAAAAATAAAAATATCAATTTTAAACAGCTATAAAAAAATTGAGACCATGGATTTTTCTAATATTTTGATATGATGATTCATAAATTGATAAAATTATAAAGTTTTTGACGAATGTATGAAAAGTAAAAAAATAAACAAAAAAATTTACGGGTCGTGAACTGAGTTTAAAACGTCCAAACAGACAGGCTTTCGTTTAAAATTTTAAAATTGATTATAATTATTATAATAATACAATAATAATCTTTAGAGACATTTAAAATACAAATACGTCCTCTGTGTGTGCGTTTATAACCTTACAATAGTAATCAGTGATGTATTTAGGAATTTTCCACCCCGGGTAAGAAAAAAAAGCCCCTTTCTAACCTTTATTTTTATCTAACATTGATAAGTATATACGTAAAAAATTTTACCGTCCGGGACATTAACCCCTCTAGCCCCCCAAAATACGTCACTGCAAGTAATACAAAAAAAAAAAAGCATTTGAACACGACGGTCACAAAACGCGTGCGGTTTTATTTCACGACCATTATTATTCTTATATTTCGCACGAGCTATTCGTACGTATTATACGCGCGTATATTGTAAATTCATTTATTTCTTCGGTTTTTTTCATTCACGTTGTTTATCATTTTTTACGATGTAAAATGTTTGATATACGGTGGCGCTTACGTAGTTTTACGTGTGAGGCGGTATTAATAAAAAATAAAAGCCGTATTTATTCGATGAACACAAAATATACGTACTTACGTATAATATTATGAAATTATGAATGACCCACGGAGTATACGTTATACGAATTCAATTATCAATGAATAATGCAATTTCAGAGTACGCTCATGAATAATGTATAGGTATATTACGCGTTGCATTATTTTAATATACGGGCAGTCATAATTTCTGTATACGGAAAAAATTCGCATAAAAAAAAGAAAATTACTCGTTTTGATACGACAAATCGATAAATGTGATACTTTTAAATCTTCTATTTCATGTTATATATGAGATAACGTTTCGTTTTCGTTACAATAATAATTTGTAAGTACGCTAATCAGGGCCGGCCCGATATATTTTGGCGCCCCGGGCAAAATATCCAAAAGCGCCCCTAAAATTTATTTAACCATTTTTTCTATAAAACAATGTTTTAATTAATTATGTTTTTAGGTAGGAAAATTTTTTAATTTTTTTTAATGAATAATTTAAAATATGTATTACATTTCAAAATTCAAACAGATTTTATTTATTTATACAAAATTTTATCAATATTTTTATATTAATATAATTATAATAATGTTATATTAAAGAAGTTTAATTACAAATATTATATAAAAAAAATTAAACATAGTATTTTAGTAAAACTAGTCAATAAAAATATAATTAATATAGATATTTTTAATAAAAACATTTTTTTCTTGATTTTAAATCAGCGAAATTTTGAATTGCTTCTTTGACATCTAATTTTGAAACAATGTCATCTCAATGCTTATCAAAGCTAAATTTTTTAAACGTTCTTCAGTCATAGTTGATCTCAGATATGTTTTTATGAGCTTCAATTTACTGAAACTTGCAGTTGTCACAGGAATTGTCATCATAATTCTTAAAGCTACCCAGTACCCATAAGTACTTTATAGACAAGATATAAATTTATTTAATCTAAATAATATTAAACACATGATTACGCTGTGTAATCGTAGCGCGTAATACCTATATCTATGGGAAAAGACCACACGGCCATAGATCTACAATTACAAACCGCACAAAACTTTGAATGAACATAGAGTATAGGTATATTTTATTTTTATATTTAAGTAGGTGCATGATAAAACCATAGTTCATATTATAATATATTTTATTTTTGACTTTATAATTTTTATAAATTAGTTTAAAATATTAGGTATTAATATAAAATTTTAAAATTTACAATTGTACATAATATTTAAAATTGGTTTTGAGTATTTTGCGCCCCCCTGAAAATTTTACGCCCCGGGCTGACGCCCGGTTCGCCCGTACCTTGGGCCGGCCCTGACGCTAATTATATCTTACATATACCTACGTTTGTTGTTATTCATGATGTCGTGTTTATATAACTTCACCCATATTGACTGTATCCATATCCTTCTATGTTTATATTATAACTTTACACCAATACAATTTCTATCTAAAATCTGATTTTTTTATATTATCTTCAATCGAACTCGATCGAATTTAAGTAATATATTTTTAAATTATTCTTATTTATAATAATTATAAAGACAATTTAAACATAAATAAGAAACGGGTTTTACTTTGTTTTCACTGTTTCAGGATACTTTTAATCTAATTTCGTTTTTTTTAATATTCTGTGCTGCTTTAAAAAATGTACAGAATGTACTGAATAATCAACTACAATTCGAAATTCGAATAATGTTTAGTATACGTAATTATTTTAATTTGGAATTTTGGAATTTTTTTAATGAATAGACAACAGATACGATACGTACTTTAATCATTATTCATTTATCTTGTTTGATGGAAAATAATAATTGGTTTTTAACAAAATAGTTTAATAATTATTATATAATATATTCTTTATTTACATCTATTGAAATTTGTTCGTTTTTAGTACATTAATTGTAATATGTTTGAAATTTAGTGGCGTATAAAACTAATAAAATTTTATAATTATTACTATCTGCTTGTGAATTAATAATATAATGAAATATGGTGGACTAATATATCTATTCTAAATCCTAACGTTTAATAATTTTACAATGAAATTCAGCTATAGTTTAGTTGAAATATTAAAATATTTCGAACAATAAATTAAAATTTATACCTAGTTTTAATCATAATTTTATGCTGAGATCGACTTTTTTCATTGGTCCAATACATCTATATAATATACAGTCTATAAAATAAAAATTCTAAAATATCATACGTTTGCAATAAAAATATATTAATAATAATATTTCAGAGAACATTTTCGAAGAATGTCTTCTTGATTCTCACTTAAGTCTTACTCATACGGTATAAAAATTTATTTCTTCCCCACGTGTATACTCTTGGGTCTGATATTATAATAACGCGTGTACGGGCGTTATATTATTTACTTCTGTATTTATTATAATTTATGTATACGTTGAAAATTTGTGTTTTAGTCGCTCCAATCGTTTCGCTTCGGCTCGGCAACTCAATCGACCCGAACGGCATCAAAGAGGGAGATGACGTGTACTTTGATTGTCATGTGAAAGCTAATCCGCCGTCGATGAAGCTCACTTGGTATCACAACGTAAGTATAACATGATACAATATAATATATAAACAATATTACGGTGTATACCATCGAACGTATATCTGTAGTCTTATAATATGCAGCGTGTGTATACAGGACGGTTCAAAAAACGGCGTGGATAACTTCGAAAACTATAACTACTCAATTCGCACGCCGATTCCGTTCACTCTCTGTATATTTTTATACGATAAGAGCGCGTACTCGAAATTTTAATACTGTTGTATTTTCGTCACACTCGGTGTAATATCCATGTTATTCTTCTTTCTTCCTCTTCTGCTGGCATTCATTCATTACTCTTTAAGAGTTTTCGCCGTCACCACTATCTTCCTCCACTCTTCTCTGTTATGAACTATCGTCCTTCACTCTCGTACTCTTATTTTCTTGAGATCTTCTTCCACTGTGTCCAACCATCTCTTTTTAGGTCGCCCGCGAGGTCTCTTCCCCGTAGGTTTCCATAATTTTAGTACCGCTCTAACCGTCTCCTCTTCATTTCTGCGCATTACGTGTCCAAGCCATTGTATTCGCTGGCCACTTATATAACTACCAAATGGTGCCAATCCCAACTCTTCTTGTAGTTTCCGATTAAATTTTCTTCTACACGCACATGCTCTGTTATCATATGTAGGACTGCAGATTCTTCTCCATATTTTAATATTATAATAATACTATATACGGTATATATTCACACGAGCATAAGAAAGCTGAAATTCGCGGAAGTTTGAAAACAAGAAAAAATATTCTCAGACCAAACATTATTATTAAAATTATTATTTTAGTGTCTATACGTCGAGTTAAAAATAAATCTTCAAACGACGTGCGTTTACATATTCTAATAATAATATATTAATACTTATATTATGTTATCAAATTATAAGCGCACGACATTCGAATTGTCAACAAGAAAATAGATAATTTGTAACATTCTAATACTACAATATAATATTATACGAGTATATTATTATAATGATATATTATTACGATATCGTACGGAAACATCGCGTGGTAATAAAATAATAATATTCTAAACGTACCTATATATTATTATTATCATAATGCGATAAGACGTGAAAAAAAAAACTTCCATCCAGGATAACTACATAATATATTGTCACAATGACAAATTATTGTGAAAGCAGAAATCTCTTTTATGCGCACCCGTATACATACGGGGGTAGGATCTCGGTCCAGCGATAACCATTTTTTTTTTTTTTTTTTTTTTTTTACCCCTTTCTAATTATAATTATTATTATTATACGACGCAGCAAAAAGATTTATTTTTTTCACTTTTACGTTTTAAATAATCGCAATTGTTTTAAGTATCCTTAATGAAGCGTAATTAACTGGAAAGATTTGCATACATTTACTAACGCCGGTACTACTATATACGTCTATTGTTTACATCAAATTAAGCTGAATTAATATGTTCCCTTAAAATAATTACCTGAAACGTTTTCAAACGTTCGTGTATACACACAAAAATATATACATGCAAATAGCGATAATAATTTATTATTACGATACGAAACGTAGTTTTATTCGTAGTGAAGTTTTTAATAAAATGAAGACGAAAAGCGTAGGTGTATAATATAACGAATTATTTAAATAATGTTAAAAACTGTAATAATAATAATATGTATTAACAAATAATAAATAACACAACGGTGTATGTATAGAAATTAATATGTACCATGGCATATATTAAAATTTTAAAATGTTATACTTTCATGAAACAAATGACTATAAAATGTATTTTTCTATTTCTATATGAATAATAATAAAATTAATTGAAAAACTTGCTAAAAAATTACTGGTTCTTCTTTAATTTGTCCTACATTTGAACGTTTAAAATATACCTATATGGAATATACGATCATTTAAGTAAATAATATTCGTATCGATCTCCACGTCGTAACAAAAAAGTGCTTACTGATAATAAAATATTATAAATATAACGTCTTATTCTCGTGTCAAACGTATAGTATTACTTTTAATTAAATACATTATTTTATTTATATAATTTTGTAGCTAAAAAAATAAAAATTCATCGACGAAATAGACGTATTAATTGAATTTACATAATAAACATCGATATAAATGCTACGTATTATTTTGAATTTCTTCTTCTTTTTATTGTTATTATTATTTTTTTTTTTACTCGTTAAAACGTAATCAATCATACTTTAAGGTTCTTACAACGAAATAATAATAATATTTATAAATGTAAAAATACATTTTCCGTGAACTTTTTCTGAATTGAGATCTTATTGTTTTGTTTTAATATCTTTTAATGGTATTCCATGTCATTCAATATCATGAATTAATGTCGCATTATGTAATCGTTTTCAAACTAATACAACGCAAGAGTTTATGTAAACTTTCTTACGTTTAAGGGCGTAAGAAAAAAAAAGTCAAATAATAATAAATGTCGTTTAGGAGGATTCAACAGAGAAGTTCATGAGCCAACAATCAAATTATTCAGAAAATTAATATCCTCTACTTATTCTGGATTGAACTGCGTGAAGAAAAAAATAGCAATTAGCTTGGGTAAATCAAAAGAAAAACTTTTTTTTCCAAATGGACGAGTAAAGGGTGAAACTTTAATAATTGCGCACAAAAAAATAAAAATAGAATAGAATAGAATAAAATAAAATAATTAAAATTATAAGTCACATTTAAGATTTTAAAAAAAATTAAGAGAAAAATAGTTTTTAAATAAATATTATATTCTGACAGTAAATAATTGAAAACTCGATATTATAAATTAATATAAAATAATAAAAAACGTAAAAAATGGTAAGGAACTTTTTTTTATCCAAGTATAACTGATGAAATGTGAAATGTGAAAAGTTAAAACTATATTATAAATTTATAAAGAGGTACTCGTATCTACTTAATATTAATTATCAATTATTATCAATATTTTATTTACGAAATATATAATTATATTTATATACATTATATTATTATTACCTATACAATTAATAATATTATTATTATAAGTACCTAGGTAAATTTTTTAACCATAATTAAATTGTTTCTATCCCAAATTTTTTTCAATCATAGTCCAGAAGATCTCAATTTTTTTTATTCTATTTAAAAATTATATATTTTTTTTTCTGTTCTTATCATAATATTAATTAAAATATTGATACGTTTTTTATTACCTAAATTAAGCTATTTAAATAATTATACCTAAGTTAGGTTTTTTTTTTATCAAAATATTTGAACTGTGTATAATTTAATTACATTTATTTATAAATTATAAGTACCTATAACAAATAAGTTATAATCTTCTAAAAAAAAGTTATATCTATTACCTAGGTATGTGAATCGTTATCAAAAAAAAAAAAAAAAAAATATTACTAAACTAAATTTTTTTTAAAATTATATCCATAAAAATATGATCTCTTAACTTAATATAAACTCAAATATTTGATATACCTATTTTGTCCGTCCAGTTAATCATATTTATCATCCTAAACTAACAAAAATTGAATTTTAAACCTTTAATCAATATTATAATAACGTTTATTTTCTATTTCATAATTTTAAATATTAATGACAATGAGTAATGCCTAACCTATAGGTACGCTATACTATTAATTTTATCTAATAATATTTTCACAGTTCATCCGAGCATAAAGTTATACAAATTGAATTGAACAATAATTAACAATTTGAACACGGATTCTAATAAAAATCAAATAATTATAAGATCTTATAATTTCATTTTTGTACAATAAAAATAGTATAAAAGCAGTAGAACACGGCAAATAATACGGTGATAAAACATAAAAATCTTCGAGGAGAATGATAAAGTCGTGAAAAATAAGAACAAAAACGATGGCCTTGTTTCCGCCCGGGATCGAACCGGGGACCTTGTGCGTGTGAAGCACACGTGATAACCACTACACTACGGAAACGAGATGTTCTGATTGGCAAATTTTACTGTATATAAGTCTCGACAATAATCATAATTTTTTTTTATTAAAGAATAAAAATTGCATTCCTAACTACGATAATAATAATATTAGTTACCAATTTACCATAATAAATATGATTCGTCATCAGTCGTCACACTTCACTGATATTCTATACGAATAATGTTATTTATACGTAGGTATATAAATTATAAACTTGCCTTTAAAATTATGGGTAGTTCCTAATTTCCTATATAACGTAACCCGACCTGTAGCAAACTTTAAATAGCACAAGTTTTATCAATATTATTACTTATGAGGTATAAATTAATAACTAATAACAATTTTTATTAGTACCTATCTTTAAGGTATAATTTTCACGTCGTATGGATCAGTATACTCCATAAAGAAAGTTTATATTATAACCATAAAATCATTACGCGGTTATTGGTAGTTATCTACTTGCGGTGTCCCCCATAAAACAACGATAAATTTTACACGGTGAATACTCTGACTACTTACAGGTCACTAAAACTTTCGACTATACTTATACATCATTACGTTATTTATATAGCATAAAAATCTGGTAGTAATAATTATTAAAATATAATATGTATAATATTATATTGTCGTCCAGTTTATAAATATAATAATAATAATATATTTATATGAATCGTTGGGAAATATAAATATCTATTATTTACACGATAAAATCGTAATATTTTCTAAAAAAAAAAAAAACAAATAATTAATTGATACCTACCTATCTATACAAATCGATATTATTATAGGTATAACGTAAACCTATTATATCATATTTTTTATTAATATAAAATGAAGTTTTTGGCTTTGATAACCATTATAGAATCCAAGAGTCCAAGAGGTCTGCTACAACACTCCTTTCCAGTGATCTCTGGTTATAATTTAGTATGCATAAATACATATTTAAAGGAGCGTAATATAATAAATTTATTTATTTTTATTAATATTAATTATTTTAAAATAAATTTATCATTTATATATAGAATTTGTACCTATATTGAATCCAAATTTTAAAATTTTATCTGAATCAAATATAATATGTGCTATAATATAAATTATTATACATACCTACCTAATAATTTTGCTGTATTATCTGTTATTATTAAATTACTATTTTTATAGGTAGGTAATATTAAAATGTCAATAATACATTAATTTAATGAAAAATAATATATCACTAAATTAACTATTGATAAAATGATAAGTCTTATAATCATATTACTATTAATCTAATAGTTTTAATTAATTAGGTATTATTTATTATTAAGTATATCTTATATACTTATTAATTATAATTTAAATGAAACGAATTTTGTTTACTATTGTCTCAAGAATTAATTAAACTGTTATACACATAAATTATTGAAAAAAATATTATAAATAATATGAGTTTAATCTTTTATCAAAAAATATTTATAATTATTGACAAAATCAAAAATTGAGGTCAAGTACATCAAATCATCAAATCACATTTTATTATTATGGTTAATAAAGGAAAATTTAAACATATTAGTTTACTCGTAAAATCGTAATACTCGTATTATAAAAAAAAATATTTTATAGATAATTTCATATTCTTAATATTGTATTTAAATGGCGTCAATTATATTGCTAGGTTAGGTCACCAGCGATTAATACATTGATTATTAATTATAGGAAAAAAAAAAAAAAAAAAAAAAAAAAATACAATTAACTTTTAAATAATTCTTAATATTATAAACTGATATATGCACGCCCACCACAAATTAAATATTTTGAATAATTTAAAACTTAATTGTACGTTAAAAGTTTTATAAATGTGTATATTATAATATTATATGATCGATACATAGTATTGATTTTCAATATTCCAGTAATTATACCGTTCCGATATCAAATATAAAATTATAAACAGGTATTAATTATTATTTTTAGTTTTTACCATTTAAAAAATAATGTGTTTACAGTAATTTATTCTTATTTTTTATCAGTAGGTATAAATATTATTATTATACGTTTTTTTTTTTTTTTTTTTTAATTTATAGGGTTTCACTCTAAACTTGAACTCATCGGCAAGGACTATGAAAAGCGATAATAATTTGGTATTACAAAGAGTGAGCAGACACTTGGCCGGCAGATACGCTTGTCGAGCGACGAATTCCGAAGGAGAATCATTCAGCAACGAACTAAGTCTGCGTATTAAATGTAAGTTTGAAAATCTTTACCTGATTCTTTACTAATTCGTTTATAATTAATAAAAATGAAAAAATGAAAAACTGAAAACTCATCACTTTAAGGACATAAAACATAATTACAATTATGATGGATTAAAAGATTAAAATATGAAATAGAATAATAGATCTATACACGGCCAATAGCAATAATTGATAATACTAATAAATAATATTATCAAATTAGTAAGAAACTTTTTGAAATTAATGATTTTTGATAATCAAACTGAAATTCAATCACTATTATTATAATTATTATACTCTTATATTTTTAGAATCAACTATATTAAAATTATTTCAAAACTCTGCAGGCTATACTTTATCTTATTCTCAGGTTTCAATTAAAAGCACTTTCTACTATCATACCCTTGGGCTATTTATTCGTGTATTGTCTTCGAATCTCAATTTATGCATATTATATTTAATTTTTTCTCTCTTATACAGCTTCAGTACGGGAAAATCGTATAATGATTTTATCTTGTAAATTATTTTATTTTCGTTGAAATTACTTTTTATATACTCGTATAAATATATATATATATATATAATTCTAGTTATAAAAATAAATATATTTATTATTTTTTGTGTTTTTATTTCCTGCTGTACACAATATGTTACCCTCCATATCCATATAGTGGAATTTAAAATTCAATAATTTACCTATTTTTTCAATTTGTTTTTATAAAACTATATGAAACGTTCTTCTACTCGTATTTCAACTTTCTCTTCCATCTATAACTATCCTATTTCACGTGAATTAATATTTTTTTGAATATTCGTCCGTTTTTAACATTATAATAATATAATTGCAGTTTTGCAACTCACAATTATTTATCTGTATCTTGATACACTTTTAATTTGTTCCTTTTCGTTAACCGTTTTTGAGTAAACTTAAAAACTTCATATGAATATTTTTTAAGCGTACAGTGTTATAAGATTAATTTATTATTATTATTTTTATTATTATTATAAATTACCATTATTTATGTGATCCCGTCAAACCACCGTCTCACGCACGCGTTCGGACGTCTTTTAACCGAAATTTGTCCGCACGCGAATGAATCTTATTATCACGTTGAAACGCGATCGTTGTGGACTAAAAAATAAATTATTATTTTAATTTTTTTTGTTTTTAAGAGTTCTACACTCGAATTACCGTTTTACCGATAATCCGACTGTTGTGTTTGGCGAACACGTGAATCGTCGGCACGTGATCGTCTGCATAATATAATTTAAATAGGCAAACCAACCGTATTATATCGGTTCGATAATAAACTTTTTATATACGATTATTATAATATGTAAAAATAGTTTTTTATTATTATTATCGTAATTCGTATACCATGGATTTTTCACGACTTACCCCTTTCGTCCTAAACCGGAGTGGTTTCGCCCGCGGTTCCGGTCGTACGCCGTCCGGCGCGGAAGTCCCCAAACGACCCGACGGGTCATCGTGTTTCCTTTATTGTTTCCATATAAATAAAAACATTTTTTTAAAAATACGAGATGAAAAAATGGAAATAAATAAAAAATATACCACTGTTTCCTTGACAGGTCACGGCCCGCGGCGGCGCGAATGTGTCCACTGTGTGTATATGTATATAATATATAGATATATTTATATTTGTATAATACGCGTGTACGTTTTATGATGTAATATATTTTGTTGCCGGATGTACCTAAAAAATAAAACCCATCCGTTTTATATAATATAAATATAAAATAAAAATAAAAAAGCAAACCAACGCGTATATAACGTCCGAGTATAATGTTTTTTTTTATTTATTTTTAATATTATATATCTGTTGTTATTATTATTATTATCGTTATAATATTTATATAATATATAAATTTTAATTGTTAATAATTAACCTCTTTTGTTAATAATTATTCCCTCTAATACGACATCTCTCTAGTTTCTTACAACTCTCGATGAAAAGCGACACACTGAAATAATTATAACTGACAGTTACGTCTCGCGTTTGATGAACATTGAACGTAATCATTATTGCTAGATCTCGATAATATGATCAATAATAATGTCGACGTCATTTAAACCAGAATTTTTCGTTGATCGGTAGAATATGTACAAGTCACCGATAGTACCTTCAGCCAACACACCGCAATACCCGTAACATGCCGTCGAACAGAATCCTATGTAATATTCAATTGCGATAAATAATATTTAAGTTAGTTTTTTTTAATTTTATTCATTATACGTGTTTGTTTATTAATAATAATAATGTACGATACGCATAACTACATAAATTGTTTGTTTGAAGAATTTAAAATAATTAATATAACATAGTAAAATACAGTAAAATGTAGTTAAAATTTTTCCCTACTTAAAATTATATAACTAGGCATACATTATTTTTGTACCGCGAATGCGTATTGAAAGTTTGACCATATAGTGGCGTGAACATGAACGTTCTTGGCTCAAAAACAACTACGGAAGTGAATCGCGTTTCGGATATGGGACAGCCAACCAAGCCACTTACCAATGGTACTCCAACGAAATCTATGTTTGAACATATAAAAATTGAACATATGCTAGCTGGCTTTTCAGGTGGTGTTGCATCAACACTGATACTCCATCCTCTAGATTTATTAAAAATTAGATTTGCTGTTAATGATGGTAGAAGTGCTATACCAAGTAATGCTGGGTTGGGAAATGCTGTCACTACGATATTCAGACAAGAAGGACTCAAAGGACTTTATAAAGGAGTAACACCTAATGTTTGGGGATCAGGAAGTGCATGGGGTTTTTATTTATTATTTTACAATTCGATTCTAGCATGGTTTCAAGGTGGTAACACTAAAAAACCTCTGGGCTCAGCATTGCATATGACAGCTGCAGCAGAAGCAGGCATTCTCACGTTAATTATGACCAATCCCGTTTGGGTTGTCAAGACTCGATTGTGTTTGCAGTTTGATAAACCCAGCGATCCGACCAAGTCTTACAGTGGGATGTGTGATGCATTTCGCAAGATCTATGGTTCTGAGGGTATACGAGGCCTGTACAAGGGATTTGTTCCTGGTATGTTTAGGGTATCACATGGTGCACTGCAGTTCATGACTTATGAGGAAATGAAGATTTATTATAATGAATACAGAAGACTACCAATTTATGCTAAATTGGAAACATCTGAGTTCATTGTATTTGTAGCTTTATCCAGATTAATTGCAGCTAGTTTGACTTATCCTTATCAAGTAATTCGTGCAAGATTGCAGGCTCAACATCGTAAATATAGAGGCACTTGGCATTGTATAACACAAACATGGAGGTATGAAGGCACAAGAGGTTTCTATAAAGGAATTGGACTCAATTTGTTGAGAGTTATTCCAGCAACCATCATTACATTTGTTATTCATGAAAACTTATCAAGATATTTAATTAATTTAAATAATGTTTCCTAATTTTTAATAGTTAGATTTTAATAAGTATGTTAGTTAGTATTTCTATGGGTTTTATTTTATTTTTATGATATGCATAAAATGATAATGAATTTTTAGTTTTAGTTTTTTAGTTCACTTTTTCAATTTTTGGCTGTAAAAAGATAAAATGCTGGTTTTACATATGACAATTCACTTACACTCTAGTCATGGTGTAAATAAATAATAGATTAATTAATAATGATATGAATAATTTGTGATTCTGACTGGATCATGAGTGGTCTGTTCAATCATGAATTATTATCTATTGTGTAATCCATCCTAAATTGGTAGAGACATGAACTAATAAAAATATTAAATATAATAATTATCTGGTAAGAAAATCATCTTTGTTGCAAGCAAGTTTGTTAGGTAGTGGATCAGTAATCAGTTGAACAACTAGGATTGTTTCAAGAGAGGTGCCTACCTAAGTTAAATAATATTTTTCTGAAACTTATTTCTGGGTCTGGTGTACCATACTCTGGGGCCCATCCACCGCTTCTGCACGGAGGATGATTGAAAGGGTTCAAAGAAAATTACTCCGTCACGCTGCCTACAAATTTAATGTACCCTGTCCCCCTCACGATTACACACCAATCCAACGCCTATTCTTCCTAGAAAGTCTCGCTGACAGTCGCCACTCAGCAAACATCATTTCTATATATAATCTTCTTTCCTCTAAAATTGACAGTCCCGAATCACTCTCTCGTGTTTCGTTTAATGTCCCCTGCCACCGCAAACGATCTGTTCCATTCCACATACCTTCCTCTTCCTCTAATAATTACTATCTTAACTCACCAATCATCCGTCTTATGCGCATTACCAATACTGACCCTTCTGTCTCTCTCTAAATTGTTCCTTGTTGTCCTCGGAGCTTATATTATTATTGTTTAATATTGTTTAATGTCATTTGTATCATAGGGTTCGTCCCGTATTTTAGAAATAAATAAACGAATAATATAATACGTCCCAGCCTAACCGGGCGTACGACAATAGAATATCATTATTGATCGCGGTCTACCCAACTATAATATTAATACGTTACGTTTCATAATATTATTATTTTTCGAATATTATTACATATAATATTATAGTGAAATCTTATTCGGTGTATGCTACGGCTGATCACCGCGAGGCGTATTTATTTTTGTCGTCTTCGTCGTAATTATCATTCTTCTGCTATAAAAGACGCCATTCTTCAAATTCATAATATTGGACTAGACGTTCGTAATATTATATATGTATAATATAAATTTGTACTTATATCGTGGCCCGAGGTCATCATTATTTTAAAATGAAATATTGTTATCCTATCGACGGTCGCGTCTTGCTGAACAAACGAACGAAACCGTTAAATAGAAATTTCCATGAAGAATTTAAATCTTTCACTGGACCCCTCATCAACTTTAACGAACGGGGACACGATCGTCGTATTTTTTTGCGCTCCATAGCCACACGGTCTTAGCGATAGACTTTAACAGCACCGCGTGTTATACGTCGATACGAAAAACCATCGCGAAAAAAATAAAATATTTCGTCGTTCCAAAGGCAATAACAACAACGATAAAATAATAATATCGAATAAAATGCAAATGCTCGCGCCAAAATTCGCACACAACCAACAGAGATGTCTTCGGTTTAACGTCGACCTCGCGACGCGTGTGTGCGTGCTGCATAATATCGAACATAATATTATTATATAATAGTTCCAAGTACGAGAATTCCGCGTGGGATCATACACGCGTTACGTGGCTGGTGAGTTATAACTTTTAAAACTATTATGGCCGTACACGTCAGTATTACCGTTACGACGAAACATATCGTTTCCAAATAGTCACCGTCGAGCACGAGCAACACAGATAATAATAATAATAAAAATGATGATAATAATAATAATAATAATAATAATAATAATAAAAATGATAATAATAATAATAATAAGAATGATAATAATAATAATTATAATAATAATAAGAGGAAAACGAGGTACGAAAATTCGTCCATAGGAAATTTTCGTCCCAACGTGACTTAATTTTCACTCGAATTTAAGTAGGTATAATATTTTGCACGTTTTTTCACTTCGATGAAAACGACTTTAAAAGTATATGACCGATACGTTAATTAATTAAAAGTGACGTGATAACATTAATTTCACTATACCATAAATTATTATACAGAGTAGATTACGCTGCATAAAATGTTTAATAAGATTTTAATATTATTCGATTTTTTACGGTTCCGTATAACGCATGGCCAAACGTCAATCTGAAAAATTTTCCAAACTTTCAGTTTATTCTGGTCTAAATTCCGTAACGATCCGAGTGCATTACCACATACCATTTTTATTCCGAGAGGACGAAATGAACATTTTATTTTTTTTTTCCCCCCCAGCTCTCGGTGACTGCGTAAACTTCGCAGGATAATAATACGTTTACGACCGTTTTCCCGATCGGTTTAAAACAATAATAATATTAGAATTAAGGTACACGCGACGCGTTCTCGACGCTATCAAATCTAACTTTTGAATACGACAACGTCCCGTCCGGTCACGAATTTTCATATTATCATTATTATTATTATCACTGTACACGTATTCGTATTGAGCGAGGGTTGTTCGAGAGAGAGAGAGACTCGGTCGTCGCGTAGTTTCATTTCGTATCGAATTTTCCTCGTGGGAAATCGAAAACCGCGAATACACGCGACGGCGAAAAATATTTACCAATAAACGCATACCCGGTATATAAACTATAGGTAGGTACACAAATTCGCGCGAAATCCAATACCCGTCCGGTGGTCGTGGAAAATTACACTAGTGTGTTTTTCTTTTTTTTTCCGAAAACTACAAATAATTCACGTGTGTCCGTTACATTATTATTATTATTATTATCATTATTGTTATTGTATTGTCGTCGCCGGTCGCGTACGTGTTTTGTGTGTATGTGTGTCGAATAATGAATCGTTTTCGGGTGACGGTGTGTGTGTGTGTAAAAACCAACCGTGGGATTTGACCGGAACGAGTGTATATAGTAGCCCATCCATCAATTAAAGACGGACGTTTTTGCAAGGCCCTCAGAGGGGTGACTCTATACGTGATAGCCCGAGGGATTTAGCTAGTCGGCATTTATATATTATATTATAATATTTTATAATAATATAATGCTCATGGGTCGCGCCGGACGACATCGAGTCGAAACTCATAACGTTATTGTATAATATTTTGCCGAAAGTCGACGTTTTAATATAATAAAGTATCACGTGTGTAATATGTAATCCAATCGTTTTCCACGTCACAGACGCTGTTCATTAATATAATATTGTTTTGTAACACATCGTATCCAATGAATCGTCGAATTTTTTTTTTCACGTTTTCCCGCCGTGGCTCGTCAACCGATTTACAAATAAAATTCTCGTCGTATACGGTAAATTTTACGTAATACGAGGAAATAAAGTATGGAAAAAATATCGTCTAGACGTTCGTGCAAAAACTCGGAATAACTAAAAATAATATATAGTGTGTGGGAATAGTTTTGATATGGATAAAACGAAAATAAAACATCGTATACGGTTTTTATATCTATCCCCTTTTATTGACGACTACGACGACGACGATGACATATAGTAAACGTTCGAATGAATATTTGATTATTTTTCATATTCTTTTATATAAAAAAAAAAAAAAAAATCATAAATATTCGCGTATTTTTTTATATTATTATATAGGTATTAAAATTGATAACGCGTAATGATAATAATGTTTTTATTGTCATACCTCGTACGATTTGTATTTATATTATGAGATAGTACAAAAAATAACGATAAAAAAAAAAAAAAATAGTAATAATAAATAATGTACCTATTATTATTATACGTCCGAAACGGCCGGTTGTAATTTTCGAGTGCTAGAAAACGTAATAATAATAAATACGTATATAATATTACTTTATATTTATTGTGATGGCGTCTTATTGTTGTTAGGACGTTTACTATATAATATTTATAATAATAATACGAAAAATGATACTTATTCTTATAATAATAATATAATATAACATAAAAACGTTGTGGCGTTATTAAAACGATCGCCGTACGATTACGTTCATCGTCCTATCAACGTTTATTTGTTTTCGTTTTATTTCACGGCCGAGTTTCGATATTTTTAATGTACCTATACACGCGCACCCGTTGCTATTTTATACGACCGGAATAAAAGAAACGATCTAATTAATAATTGTATTCTTGGAGACTTGGACGAACGTAATAATAATATCTACCAACAGTTTTACTGTATATACCAGCGGTTCCCAAACTGTGCGCCGCGATGTTTTTTCAGGGACGCCGCGTCGCCGTAGAAATTTACCTGGTTTTTATTCATTTTTTATGATTAGTCATGCTATGTCTTGGGAAGGGCGCCTTGAGAAAAGTTTAGTTCAAAAAGGGCGCCGTGATCTAAAAAAGTTTGGGAACCGCTGGTATACACTATAAATCCTGTTATGATAATATACCCGTACCGTATAAACCTCTTGTATCCACACTCCGGAGGTCGTCCCTCGTTGTACAATCATCAACAATCAACGACGTGGTCGAAAATTATTATACAAGTTACCGTGTAAAATAATCATTTCGCATGCGCGTTTATGACAATGTTATTATCATTATAAAAATAACGAGCGCGTTGTAATGATAACGTTATTATTTTTTAATAGAAATTACGTTTTTTCGTATTATTATAATGAAAAAAAGAGAAAAAAATGGGTCTCGTGTCCGTATTTACTGATTAAAATAATTATTATCCGTTGTGTGGTAACGCCGTAATGGATCGCGCATACAAATATTGATTTATAGACCAAGAGGGTTTTTGCTGTCAAAACGTATCATGTCAATTTTATTTTATGTTTTACTCGCGAACAAATCGCAATTTAATATGCGTATAATTCGCTGTAAAAACCACAGTGAAATTTCCGAAAAATGTTCACTGGTCCCTTAATATTATGATAATATTATCAATGAATAATAATCAACTATCACTATTTTTAGTGGATACGTGAAGATAAGAAGTATAGGATTTGGTCGTACATCGCTCATTGGCAAAACCATATATTCTATGTAATCCGAATTAATTTTTTTTTTATACCTCACCGTCTTTACGTAATTTTACTCCGTAACAATAACGATTGTTTTACACATCTAAAATATACATATAAATTGTATTGTTTGATTAGCGCGTAATTAAATTCATACAGTTTAAAATGTATTATTAATTTATTGTTGTTCGGAGTAGTTTTAACTTTTTATAAGAAATTCATAATATCGTTTTAGAATTTTGTACTTTTCGTTTTGTATACAATCTATTGTTATAAAACCACTTGCATTTAAGAACAATGAGTCAAAATTGTTCGCAATATTTTGCCTAAAATATAATCCAACAATAAAAATATAAAAGAAAAAATAATAAAAGCTTGGCTTTCTTGCTGATGAAAATATTGATGGTTTTAACATTTTTATAATAGTAGTTTTTTTTTCTTCTTAATTTTCAGTACACGTTTTCATTAGATTAAATGTATTTTTAAGAATACCATTAAATATTTTCTTTTTTCAATAACCGTATACATGATTATAGGGATTATGATAATAAGTTATACGTTTACTTTTCTGTACATTCATAAATGTCTAAAAAAAAAAAAAGTCTTATAATGGTATTTTTTTGTATAAATAATAAAATATTATAATACTTTCGTCTCGTAAATTGTTAAAAATACTATTAAAATATTTGTATCACGATCATAATAATATTATAGTTGACTCGAATAAAGAAAAATATCACCCACTATAGTTTTCCTTCTTTTTTTTTCTCTTCTTACGGTATATTTATAGAGCTATAAAATATAAGATTATTGAGAAATCAAAAAAAAAATGTCACGAATAAAGTGCCAAACGAATGAATCATTTTTCTACCATTAGTGTATTATAGAGAGGTACACGCCGTATTTAGTGGAAATTCACTTAACCGATACATTCCTCGTAAGTCGCAATCCAAAGTATCCAAAATAGAATTAAACGTCCGAATGATGGCCGTTGATATCTTGTAATTTTGTAATGTAACGGTGTAATATCGCGCTAAATGTGCACGACTATATTCAGCTGAGGAGTTCAATTTCAATTTTTTTTTTAATAATAATTTATTCGTTTTAATAATGCATGATAATATTATTGCAGACGCACCGGGCTGTAAGACGGATCGAGTGCTGGTCGTCGGCGCTTCTCGCGGGGAAAGCATTGACGTGCCGTGCGAAATAGACGCGGACCCTCCGGCCAAAGAATTTCGGTGGAAGTTCAACAATTCCGGCGAAACGATCGATATCGCATCGGAAAGGTACATTTCGAATGGAACGACCAGCGTGCTCAGATACACCCCCGTGGCCGATTTGGATTACGGTACCCTGTCATGTTGGGCTGTCAACGGGGTTGGTCATCAATCCGTACCGTGTTTGTTTCAAATGGTAGCCGCCGGTAAGCGAGATAATGATTTTATTATTATTTTTATTTTTTATTTCGATTATATATTATACGACGAATAATAATAATAATAATAATAATAATAATAATAATAATAATAATAA
>JAIUCT010000028.1:3154069-3167931 GCA_021307375.1 Tetraneura akinire
ATTATTATTATTATTATTATTATTATTATTATTATTATTATTATTATTTGCGAGGGGTGACGGCGGCGGTTAGTTACGACTAATTAAGAAACTTCCCCGACGAAACTTTGAAGTGGTGTCGTTACCCAACACGTGCATATTGTAATGCGTGTTATGCGAGTGCATATAAACGGCGAAGGCGAACGAGAGACACGAGACACGGCGGAGGTACGTCGCGCAGCATCCGATTTACGACGCACCGGACCAATAAACAATGGTATACACAAGAGAGAGATGAATCGATATAACACTTTTACTAAAACATTCTCCGACGTCTGATTATGACGCAATATTTTACGCCAGTAAATTTTCTCATTTCTCATTTCTTTTTTATTATTATTATTATTATATTTTCACGTTGCACGTATACATCATCCCTTTGGTTTTATTTTCTCAACAGTTTATATACCTGAACCCGGGTATCATAATGTTATTATACCGCGGTCGAGACGTCGTCGCCATTACGAATATTATTATAACGATGGCTTTTTATCGTATTTTAATTTTCACGTCGTATTATTATAATATGTTATAATAATATTCAATATTGTATACGAGAACGACGATATAAATAAAAAATTATATTTAATAGAATAAATTAAACGCGTCGCCCATATAAAAATTTTCACGTTTTCCATTACAGTTCTCTATGAAATCATAGTTTAATATTATAATATAACGTTATTATACACGGGTATAATAATTTTATTGAAATTTATATTCTCGGTTCTCGTAAAACCGAATCGATTCAATTCGTTCGCGTTATTATCCGACGACGCGGACGATACGCGTGACTGTACACGGAAAGTTAGGTTAGTTAAAAATCGACTCTGAGAAATCGAGATGACGATGTCATTATAAAAATATATCGTTCGTAAAATAATTTTAATACGTAAATGTAATAATATACCGTTTGCCATATTGTTTTCGCGTGCGTATCAACATTAATCCGTCTTGTTCGTTGTATCTGGGTCACGCACCAAAATCTCTACCCTAAAATAATATTATACGAACGCCGCATCGTAACACGTGTTATTATGCAAATCGTTTTAACTCCAAATAAAAAACGTATATCGAACCCGAATTCGACTGAAGTTAATTTTTCGTTCTTTTTTTTTTTGTTTTTTTACTTTTCTAGAATGCATAGTTAACGTTTACTACAATCCATATTACACCGTTTGATTTCACAAGTAAGCCGATAAAATAAAATCGAAAAACTGACATAATATTTTGTCAAGTAATATAATACGGAAAATAATATTATCAAACCGATAAAACCTCTGGTAAATTATTCAATTATTTAATTGTAATTCGTTCAATTATGTTAAAGGAATCGTATAACTGTAAAGTAAGCGTAATTATTACAATCGTTTCTTAAGTAATCCGAATTTCAAATTATTCATCGCGTTTTACCTCGATTTATTTAAATAATTGAATTGATCACAAAATAATATAAAAACGTAATACGAGTAATTCTTCGTTTACATTTTTTACAAGTAGTACTTACTTATAAAATGTAACGTTACTACGAATTAAACTACATAATATTATTATATATACAAAAAGTAACATAATTAACACATTTGTACAATTTTGAACAACATACTTTGGTTACCTACATAAAATATATATGGCGATCATCATTTACGATTCGTTACGTTATTTGTTCCATTCGTACATTTTTCATTAGCTAATTTAATAATTGAATTTTACATTCGTTAAACACAAATTAAACAAAAAAAAAAAAAAAAAACAAAACAAAAAATAAGAATTAAATACTAAAATAAAATATTATGTTTGTTTGGTCGCGGCTCGTGTTTATCTGCATAAAATATATTATGTAGAAAGGGTGTTGTAATAAAAAAGGATAATTGGTTATGTAGATATATATAAAAAAAATTATACATGTAAAAATAGAAATAAAAAATGCAATTAAACAATACACATGTACATCACGAGCATAACAATTATTTATGTTATATATTCGTAATAAAATCACTATTACACAACCTTTGTCGTGCAATTATTATTTTTATTTTATAATTTTACATTGGAAACGGAGAGTCCGATCATAATTAATATTCAGTTACGTCGCGTATGAATAAAGATAACAATATCTTTTGCCTAGTTAATTAATATATTGACAATTGATACATTTTCATTTCAATGATGATTTGATGAACACGATCGTTTTATTTAAAGAAAAATTATCTAAAAACGTGTAGCCACATTGTGTCTCAACAAAACTTTACACCCTGTATAATTAAGTAAAACGGCAAAAAATAAACTTATTTCGAATTTTGAAAACCAATTAATACTAAGTGCAATATTTTCTATTGTAAAAAATAAATCTAACTAGTACGAACAATATTTTTTTATAATTCAATATTCTGTTTTCACGGATCGAATTAACCAATAAAAAAAAAAAACGCACAAAATTCATTGTGACAAGAGAAAGAAGAAGATATCTTCATCCGAAACGCATTGTGAAAATATTGAATATTTTTTTAGCTAAAGAAATACGAAAAAATATTGAAATTCGATTTATCGCTATAAATATATATTTCATAAATAATATAATTTTACTTATTCAATTTTATACATAAAAAAAACCATATAATATTATAGTCGATATAATAATATTAAAATATTTATAAAAAAAAAAATAGGTCGTGTGTTTATGGCAGGTGACAGAAATTAATCAGAATATAATTTATTATAATATCACGTTTCTACTGTTGCAAATATATTAGATATATTAAAATATAATAAAATATGAATCCTCACACTTAAAATGTAAATGCACTTATATTAATAGCACGTAATAAAAGATATTATATGTTATATTTTTTTAATTTTCGATTACAAATTAAATCCATGCAATAATTTCGATTTGGATTATTCAGCAATCTACTGTTCCAGAAAAATTCGCAAAAACCTACTACCTATTCAGGATAAACTTAACACGTTATAATATGTCCGACACGTAATTCTAACGATGGTCATTTTTTGGAATTTAATAAGTAAAATTAATATTATTGTCATCGAGTTGTCACCAACATTAATAATAATAATTAAGTATTCATCATTTTTTGTTAATTATCCTACCGGATAAGATAAACTCAATTTTGAAACATTCGTAAAATGACCTAAACAAAGTGATAACTAAGCGCGATGAAACATACACTTTTTGTGTTAATTGGAGCATTAATTATGATTATGGCAGCAAAAGTATCTATATACAACCCTACTCTCTCCACAAAAAAAGACACAATATCATTGTAGAACAAATTTGCTCAGAATCAATAAATGTATGACCAATAATAAGAATAATAAATAATATTAAAATTAATTATGTATTCAACCCAATTAAAATAAATAAAATTTTAAAATTTATTTCCTGTCTTCCTGAACAATATTATAAAATTGAGATAGATACCTAGTAATAAATATATTAAGTATACATATTTTTTAATTTATTAAATAATTTAATTTAATTTTAAATAACATTATTATTATTATTATTATTATTATGACGTTCTATTATATTATTACATATAATGAATATTAAGATATAGCAGTGTTTTAAACATAACCCAACATTATATTATTATAGTGTAATGCGCGGTACACTTTGGTTACACGCGGTATAGGTGGTATACATATTATTATTATAACGCAAGAGCTTTTCGTGACCTATTGTTAGAAATAAACGAAATTGAATGATAGGCGAACGCCCCAATTGTTTCTTCGGGATTTGGGGCACGTTAATTGTTTTTAATAATATTTTAAGGCTGTCGCGGCGGCCGGTTGCACGAATAGGTGAAATTTTAGTAGCCAATAAAACTGCCGCCGCGTGCCACGCAAAGATTAGATTGAAAACGTAGATATTTGTGTATACATAATAAAATAATAATTTATAAAACGTACAGGGTGTTATTCCTTGTCAATATACCTTGATTATTTTTAATTAATTAAATACAGCCCTGCGAAATGTATATACCATAAAAATATAATGGTGGCACAAAAACAGTATTATAATACTGCTCTGTTAGTGTAATGACGTATTTACGTGGAGAATATGGGGGATAAATCCTCTCTTAATCTTTTTTATCGAGTGATATTTTTTGTATATATCAAATTTTACTTAACTGTAATATCCATTTTTGTGTCAATTTATTATTTTTCTTTGTCTGTGTTTTGCACTGATGACGGCAACTTTGTTACCGAAATACGTATTTGGTTAAAATAAAAGTAAAATTTTTGTGGATTTAGGTTTTTATTTATTTAAATTATTCTTTTTCGACATATTCGATATTACTTGATAAAAATCTTAAATACTTATATTCCACTGTGTCAGAATTCGCATTATATTTGTTTGGCCCGTGTTGTAATAATACACGATTGACCGTTATAAATTAAAAATATTATTTAAAACAATATTAATCGCAATCGAACGAGATCAATATAACTCGTTTACTTTCTACAGAACGATTAATTTTTCGGGACAAAAAAATAATTCTCAATTTCATATTTTAAAAATAAAGAATATAAGTACACGCTTGTATTCTGAGACACCTTATATATATTTTATAATCGGCACATTCATTTCAATTTTAGTATTTTTTTTTTTTTTTTTTTTTTATAGTTATTTTAGAAAAGGTGAATTTGTATTTTAGTTGTACTTAATTTGCTCTTTCACACCTGGACACCGGGTCAGAACTAATTAAACGTTCAGAAAATTATATTTTTTTACATTAATATTTTAATAAGCGACATAGATGAAATATAAAGTACAATATATTAATGTCATTAAATATTACCTGTTTTACATAAACGATAAACCCATATAATCAAGTATAAAAATAATATTATTTATCAGTTAATAGTTGGATGTTATAACGAAAAATTTATAAATCATTATGTCTATGAAATTATTAAAACGAATTATTTTACACTACGTTTAGGAAAAATTTAAATTATAATTTATATTTGTCTATGCAATTGGTATAATCTATATATGTAATAAAAAATAAATTAGTCGTACGCTATTATGATATTTACCTAAACATACATAGTTAATTATTATATTAATAAAATATTTGTGATTCGTTTAAATGTTTAAATAAAACTTCACTATCTAATATCAATGTATTCACCGAAATATGAATATTGTAGAATAAAAATAATTGGTCATTGGATTACTAAAATGTAAAAAAATAATTGTAACTATTGTTTGAATATAATAACTTACGTTTTCACATCAAGTGTTAGGAATTTATTTAATGTCAATCCAATATTAATCAATACGACATTTTGATATGTATAATTGCAATATTATTAAAACTTAAAATATTATTGTAGCAGAAAGAAGTAATTTTGTTTTTCAAATTATTTTAAATGTAAAATTATGTTAAAAATATTATTTGTACAGTAATATATATATATTATACGTACAAATTAAAACAAATATATATTATATTTCATACAGTTTAAGGCAACTGAAAAATGTAATTATTATTAAATGTTATTAAAATTCATAAAAATGTAAAATATGTATTGTTTTTATTATTCATTATGAAAAAATTAAGTACTTAAAAACAACTAAGAAAGTTAAACTTGCATTTTCATGAGTTTTACAAATGGATAATTTATTTATATAAATGTGTAAAAATAATGTAAAAAATGTAATTTGTGTGGTTTTTAATTGTATAACTATACTGACAAGACCAGAGTTTTTTATATTAAAATACTACAATAGTAATATATTATGAAAAACTGTTTCTACAAAATGAATATGGAATTTAAATAAAAAAATAAAAAAAACAAGACTTTATATTTTATATTCATCAGAAAATCATGGAAGAGAATAGAATTAATAAAATTACAATATACAAATTTCAAATCAAATATGACATATTTTATATTTTTAAAATATATAAAATCATTAAAAATTCAAATATACGCTTAATTGTATGATTAACTGATTATAAATTTCATCGACTATATTATCTCTTTGATATCAAATAATTAATTATTTTTCACGTATACCAAAATATTATTATTTATCATATGTGCTATATTATTTGAATAAATACGTGCTATTCAATATTAATTTTGTTTTTTATCATAACTATATACAATACTGATAGAATATATTATTATGTAATCTGTATTCAAACCGTGTTTTGGGTATTAGCTATAATATCGACAGAATGTTTAGATAACGACAAATCCAACTTGGAATTATGAACATATTATTCTATAACCTTTATAATAATAATAATACCTGTATATTTTTGCAAAAACGAATATACTTATAAAGTTTGCTCGAACAATATTATAAATCATTTTACTTACATCTGCGATCTGCGAAAATAATGAAAGTGCAAAATGAATTAAAACGAATCTGTATGTGAATTATTGTAATGTAGAGAGTTACAATTTTGATTTTATATATTATTTTATCGATTAAATAATAAAATTAAACGTCTATAAATAAAATGTATACTAATATTAATAATAATTATAAAAAAAAATCATAATAATAAGTAACGATAAAACGTGTCGTAAACAATTATTTCATTTTTAAATATTACAAAGACGAGATACCTACCAATATCATAATTGGGACAATATTTTATAAATAAAATATATTTTTAGACTTTATTATTATAATAGTTACCAATTTCTTATTTTGTTGAGAAATACTTTTTTTGACCTAACGAGGTTTATAATGATAGTCGACCAAATTAAATAAAAACTTATTCGAACATTTTAGCATGGATAAATTATTGTTATTGTTATTAAATAAAATATATTTTCTTCGATATATTTAAGTAATTCAATGTTATAATATTATCTTACACGACTCGTAGATTTTTGTTAAATTTAAAAATTAATTATTATACGAAAAAATTGTTAGTTAATAGTTTAATACTTTAAGATACAATGCAATAAGTTTTGTCTTTAATAATAAAAAAAAATAAATATAAACAGTTCAATCTCATTGAATGAGAATACATTATGAAATATTATCGCCCCTCACAAAATAATATCGAACATTATATTATTTAGGTACGTTTTGCCTGCAATATCCATAAATTAAAATGTATATATTTACCACATGTATACTATAAATGTATAATTATATTTTGTCCATTATCGATCATAATATGCATACGAATCGCGTAATTTATTATTGGATTTGGATACGACTAATAAAAAGTTACAACAATAGTAATAATAATAATAATAATATTAATTATTATTATTATTATTAAAGGTAGATATGCTTTGATACAAATAATAAGCAATAAATAATATCATTAAATAGCGAATATAATATAAAGCTCCATAAATAATACGAAAATAACTAAAATAATATATTTAACATGCTGAACACTGTCCACGTGTGTGGGATACCCACTTGTGAGCAGAGTTTTAATGTATTATAATAACATGCGTAATACGGCATGTGGCTATAAATATTATTTTTAATTTGAAAACGATTTATCGTTACATTCCAAAAAACCGATTTTAAGTTGAGCTCATTTATTGGTAAATAAATCACGGTTCTGTGTATAAAACTTTTACAATTCGTAATTTTTATTTAATTTCATTTTTATTTAAACTTGAACGACCAGCAATAAAAAATTTAAATCTCGTTAATATTTAGCATTATATTTCATCTATATGTTATTAATGTTACTACTCGTATAATTAATTAACGACGTCAATATAAATATTTCTATAGAAATAAATGAATTTCTTTCAATTAAAAAAAATAATGTATATTAAATTGTTTATAATATTAATTATACAAATACAGTGTATTTATATATATATAATTTAAAGGAGTTATACCGTTAGTTTCAAATGTAATTATATAAAAAGTAGTTATTTTTTTTTTTTTAAAAAACTACTACTTAAAAATAGTTTCTTAATCATAAGTAATATTAATGATATTATTGGTTTTTAAAAGTACACATATAAACAAATTTTAATATATATATTATTATTTCCTCTAAGTAGGTACTAAAAAAAAAATCGTATAATTTAAACTCTAATTTTATTTCTAATTAATTATTTCTCGGTAATAAACATAAACATAAACATATTCATAAATTGGTGTAAATATTAAAATAACTAATAACTTTATTAAATTTCGTTACTATTTGCAAAGTTCACTATTTTACAAAAATTTTGATACTTTTTTTTATCAATTTGTAACATAATAGAATTATATTCAATAATATACACAAAACTTTACCTGGGTATATTCAAATTTGAATGTAGTATCAAAACTTTAAGGTTGAATCAACCTTAAAGTTAACAATAATTACCATAAAAAAAATTAGTACGCAGAAGTGAACATAAGTTTTCATTCGAACATGATACCACGATTGGTTACCGGCAATTATTATAATAGATAGTTGATATACACATAAAATATTGTCGTTTGAACAAACAGTTATAGAATTTTTGTTCTGATCCTTATTTCCAAAAATTCAAACTCAATGGATTCAATGATATGAATTTTAATGAAATCCATTCGATACACATAACACAATTTGTCTATTTTGACTTTCTACGTAGTTTACATGATAGACTGTTATCTATAATATTATTAGGTCAATAAAACATATCTTATAATATGAAATGTAAACAGAACAGAAGATCAGTTGATAAACGATTTCGAATAGGAACGCGGTATTGTTAAACTTAATTTTCATCAAAAATCAATAACCTCATTTCTACGTCATATTACATTATGTACCATACATATACATTCGAATAAGAACGATCATCGTTTCAATAAACTGAAATAATTTTGGTAATTGAGCACTTTATTGATAACACTCGTATGATTCTTAATCGATATACGCGCCAAATCGAACATCGTGAAATTATGAAATTCATTTGAATTAATTTTGTATTAATATTTTGATGGAAATACGAGTAGGTACCTATTTAGAATAATAACAACATTTTTTAATTCATTTTCATAAATTATTATTTTTTATATACTTATACAAATTTCCATTGTTATTCTAAAATTTTTCTCGGTTAAACAAAAATAATATGATTTTTCCTTAATAAAAGATTAAATGTAGAGATTATTTTCATTTGTATACGCTCTCTTTTAATATAAAGTACATTTTTATAAATTTAAATAAAATATTGATTTTTATCAATATAGTATTATGGTAGGTACTTTATAATATATATTGTTATTCATTTTAATTTAAAAAAATTTATTATATAGCTTAAATAACGGTTTTAATTAGTTTCAATTTTTTTAATTATATTATTATTATAACAATTAGTACACGAATACACGATTTTACGACATTCAATAATTTTAATAATTGTATTTCGATAATTTTTTTGCTATATTATTAGTTAAGCGGCAAATTATAAATTTTTTTTTTTTTTTAATAAATTTGTATATTTACCCAATTTAATTTATTTTTTAGATATGTACAATTCAGAGATAGATAATGTAAACGTGAAGACTATATATTTTTAAAATAATTATATAATAGATCGACTTCCTAATATCATCAAGATAACGATATTTAGATAACTTAACCTGTTCATTGATTAGGAAAATTATATGTTTTACTTTACACTTAAAATTAATCATATTTAACTAAAATATAACAATATAAGTATATATTTTTGACATACTCTTTTTTGAAAATTATTTAATAAACACAGAAAAACAGTTACTAAAATAATTTTACGTTTATAGAAATACGAAATGTGAAAAAGCAACATCAATTTGAATTAAATGGTTTGAATAATGAAAATGAAAATTTAAAGACATATTTTATATTATACTTTTGAAATATATTATTTTATACTTAAATGATATAATTAATAATAGTTTTGAAATTCGTCATGACAGATTTTCCCAACTGATTATAAAACGGAATAGTAGTATAATGAACAACGTTATCTAATTAAATTTATATACGTATTTTATGTATGCGTATATCCGCTCTCGTAAAAATTAATTTGAAAATAAATATTAATCAAAGAATTTTAATTTCTTTAGAATTTCAATGGACTGATTTATATATTAATATAATAAAATGTCATAAACAAAATTGTCCACCAATCCGTACATCTTAATTTTTAATGTTGTACACAGATTAGATTTATAAAGGATAATAAAATTAAAAAACAAAAACAAAATTTAAAATGTTCAACTTTCTAGCTTTAGTTTTTCGGGTAAAATGATTACTTTACAATTTTATCTTATAATATATACCTTCATAACGTGAATGGAAAATATTAAAATATAATATCATTATTTTAACACGTCGAAAATAATTACAAATTTAATCTTATCCTTGTACTTATTATTTGTCTAAAGACAATAAAAACTAAAATAAAACTTAATTATAATTATTTTACAAAAACTTACGAAATATAAGTCGTATAAACTTAAAAATGTATCGATAGAATATATTTTATAATATAAAATATTGCAAACGAGCGAGATAATATCGAAACGGTTACTTTGATTTTTATTCCTGAATAAAAGCAGCGTTACATTAAACGTATCAAATTATTAAAATTTAATTTATTATCCATAATATTATATTTTTAATAAATCAATTTTTCGAAAGTGATGATTTATCATTGTTAGGTATTAAATCTTAATTGCACAACAATTCTTTGGTCACATCATTATTATCCTTACTAAAACTGAGGAAACTGACGGTTTTTTTTTTTTTTTTTAATCACGATGTATCGTATGAGAATACATTGATAATAATATAATTGATAATAATATTTACCGTGTATTATTAATAAATTATTTGTTACCATATGAATATAAAATATTAGTTCGGAGGATATGCAACATTAAATTAGTATACACAGTTATGTAGTAATATTGCTCGTATATTGCGCCGTCTTTGAACGTATTATTGAGATTATTATTTTATTACGTATAAAAATAATTATTATGTTTCTGAACTATAAAAATAATACATAAAACACGATTAAACGTCCAAATATATTTTTAATATCATAACAAATGATTATTTAATTCGTATAATTTCAACGTGGTTATTCGTTGTAAGAGTTATTTTATATTTAGTAAAATAATTGTATTATTCTACGTAAAAAAAAAAAAAAAAACGGAATTGGATAATTAATTATGTACATCACGTCGTCGGAAATGTGGTTGTAAAAATCATTGTTGGACAGCACAAGTTAAAAATACACGTTATTTAAGCGATTTAGACATCTTGTACGCGAAAAAAAAATTGTATAAACGGCTCGAGTATAATTCGAGCACGTTATTTTTTAGGATTTATGCGGACGAGCATAATTTTTACTTTAACGCTGACCGTTTTACTTTTTTGATTTAATAATAAAAATTTTTTTTAAAAAAAAAAAATATATATATATATACCTAATGCGATTCGTTGTGTCAAATACGTCTGTGTAATAACGTAACTGTTCTGTCAGGGGCAAAAATAAAATAAAAAAAAAAAATTAATGAATTTAAAATTAGTATTTTAACAACCGTGTAACGATATCTAACGAAAAACAATGACTATACGACGAATTAACGTGTTTAAACTAAAAATATGATATTATAATTAATCGGAAGAAATCGAAATCTTTTGATCAAATTTTTTATCAATTCGATACGCTGCAGTAGTGCGTATGCACTATCATTATTATTTTCGTTCTTAACGAATCCCTCGTACCTACCAGCCCTCGATTCAACGGATAAAACTATATTCCCTTTCGTGTTCGTTACATCATATTATTATTATAATGGTCGTATATAGTTCTTGGTCTTGCAGAAGACTATATATTATAAACAACAATACGTCACGTGATGTAGTTATTGGGACAAGACGGTGATTTCGACACGAACGGCGTTCGTTTGCTCGCCGTTGCGGAGTGCACAAAATAATAATAGTTTGCGATAAGAATACGAATTATTGTTAAACTCGTAAGCGCGAGCGTGGCGTGTGTATCTTAACGCGGTTATCTGTGGTTTTGATTTCACAAATTGGCGTGCACTCGGATTAACTTCACGACGACGACGTGGGACTTAAAGGATTTCCGATTTTTGCAAGGAAATACGTTATATTATTATATCGTAGCTCCTTGTTTTGTGGTTTACTTCTCGTGGGGTGTCGTTGTGACGTTCGTTCATTAAAATGCTTACACGCGATTAATATATACGAATATATATTATATATTATTATACTCGTATTTTTAGAATTTTCATTCCGTTGAAATCCTCAAATTTTCTATGTCGGGCAATCTACTAGTGCACGTCGGACGACACGTTGGTATAACGTGTAAAGTCGTTAAATACATTGTTATATTTATTATTTATTCTTATCTGAATATATTATAAATGCGAGTGTTAAGGTGAATTATTACGAAAAACTTGAGAATTCGAACAAAGTGGGGGGAAAAAAAAAAAAGAAACACCATAAGCATAACTATAATTATATAATACAGTACGAGTACCACTCAGAATAAAATGAACACATTGACGTTTATGAAAGTTAATTTTAAAGTCTAACAACGTGATATTTATAAAAAAAAAACAAAATAAAATGTAGTATTCACAATCGCAATTCGACCAATTTTATGTTTTCGAATAATTATTTAAGGATTTTCACACGAATAACTAATTATTATTTATTATTATAATATTAAACCTATGCATATCGGATTCCAATCATATTAATGATGTATTATTATTAATTCTACGATTATGTTTCCATTCGTAATCATATTTTGTTTTTTAATTTTATTTTTAACGCATAAATTAAACATTTAATAATAAATATTAACTTTTTAACGAATACATAATAAATATTATATTATTATATTGTAAACACAATATTGATATGACTTAAGACTTTATATATCGATCACAAAGCATTATTATTTTATAAGCCATCAATATATTAATTCTAAGAAATTGTCATTAGCACAATATTTTTTTTTATCAGTATTATTAAAATATTTTTTACATTTTTTTTTTTTTTAACAAGTATTACAATATTGATTTTCTTAGAATTCTTCATAATAATTTTTATTTATTATTTTTTTTATATTTTTTATATATATAATATAGAGTATTGAAAGAACATCTTGTAATACATTTTTCAATTATAAAGCGATAAGTGAACCATTGAATACTATAATATTTTCAATTTTTAAGCGAAATGTTTTAAATAAAATATTATATACCGCTCGCAAAAAAATTTAATTTTTAATATGATTTTAATTTTAATACTATTATGATATTCTAAAATAGTAAGCTGCTTCGAAATAAATACAATTATTGGAGTATAACATTGTAACCATAAACAGCTTATTTTTTCATAAATTTAAAATTACCTAATTTAAAAAAATTAATCGTGTATATTATAAAATTATATTGTATAATTTCGAAATAAAAATAATTTTTTGAACATCGTAATATAATATTAATATTAATAAAAAAAAAACTCTTATAACTATAGTAAATAAAATAATATTTAATGTATTATATTATAATAATATTAAGAATGATTAGAAAATAAGATTTTTTCTACTTTTGTACATTACTTAAAGTAACATCAAATCGGTAGTATAGCAAATATAGAGCATTACTTTAACACGTTCACCTCCGTACGATAGAGCTCTGCACGGTCCGTATTTTCACAGACCGGACCGGACCTGTAAAGTAAAATTAGAACCAGGACCGGACGGACCGATTAAATAAATAATGAAATCAGACCGAGACCGGACCGATAATTTAAAATTCCTTAAAAAAAGACCGA
>JAIUCT010000028.1:3172722-3202143 GCA_021307375.1 Tetraneura akinire
ATTATTATTATTATTATTATTATTATTATTATTATTATTATTATTATGTATATACGCCATATACGTATTTATACGCACAAGTATATAACATAACACCGGAGATGAGTTAACCGTTTACCGCCGCCTAACCGCCTTTGTGTTCCTGCGGGGTAGTTAGTTTTTATGCCCTCGCCCGTGATATTAGGTAAATTCTAATTTCACACCCGAAACGCGCGACGTCCGACAGTTAGTTTTTACGATCCGCACTCACACCACTACTACTACCACGTTATATTAAAAATAAAAACCTCCCTCGACGGATAATTTTTATAATTAACTTATATATTTTATATTTTACTACGGGTCCCACGCATCTCGGTCGATCGTGGTCGGGGAGCCCGACACTATCCTGAACAAGTGACGGGAAGGGGTGCGGCGGTGACCTCGAGTCCACGATACCGGGTAACGCGATTACGGTATAAGAATATTATACAATACATTATATATGTGTGTTTATGTAGTACAAGACGTAAACATATACCGCGTATATGGTGCAAGAGCTTGCCGATTACGCGCCGGCGAACAGCCGTTACTATTAAAATTATTATTACTGTTATTGTTATTATTCATCGCGGTAGAATTTGCATCGACGAAAACGCTTTGTTCGCGGTAGAAGCACCTACCACCCGTCACGTGACATACCGTCATAATACCCGACCAGAGGGCATAAGTGCCTGAATCGATGAATTAATATTATGTTCGTTAGTCAAACTAACTGAAAAATAATATTACGAAATTATTACATATTATATTTTTATGGTTCGGACGTGATGGAAAAATAATTTAATTTTGATTTTTTTTTTTTTTTAATTTTTATCGCATAAATTAACTCTCTGCTCCAATAACTAACTCGAACGCCATTCCCTATATTATTATTATTATCACCGACGAATGGAATAATTATTGTGAAATTATTTTATTGGATAATATTTACGTTTGATAAGTCACTTTTGTGTCTTTAACACGAGTACTTTGAAGTTCCAGAGGAATAAACATTCCAAATCGAATAAGTTTCAATTTAATGTACATTTTTAATTATGTTTTACACTAAGTACGTGTATACAAAATTATAACAAATTAAATAAAACGAAATCATGAATGTATATGAAATGAAAAGTCCCACTACGAGATGCTCAAATAACGAAAACAGTATATGTAACTAATTAATATGTTTAATTAAAGTTTTTAGCGATATCAGTTCGAATGATAAATTAATAATAATATTATGTACATAAAATATAATATTATCTCGTTTAATGTTTCTATAAAATTCTGATATTATTAAAATTAAATAAAAATTTTCGCGTCTTTTAAATAAAATTTTTTGTTGATTTTAATTTTATTTTTAGCAAATTGAAAACGTGCGTTTAACTGTTTAATAATAATAATAATAATAATGGAAAAAAATATGAACTGAATTAATGTTAACCGTTTGAACTAGAAACCAAATTTAAAATATTGTCACACTAATAATTTTATAATTATTATATTATACTCTTATTAGTAATTTTAAGATTCGTGTAATCAAAAAAAAATTGCAGTAATTAAATAAACAGCTATTATCATAGTAGTAATAATAATAATGTATTATTACTACTACTTTATTCTATATTACAATTTATGAACTTCAGGTAATTCTTTTTTTTATTCCTCCGGATATAAAATACAAAATAAAAAATAACATCGGAGAGGACACACTGAATACATTCCGAAACGATTTTAATTATTATTATGGAATCGCGCACACGTACACGTATTTTTAAGACATCGGCAGAAAACAAAACTTATTGCGGAACGATGACGGGGACCGAAATCCAATTTACACGGATACGGTTTGCAAGATAAAACGACAAAAACTGCGGTTGCTCGGTAAATTCGTCCGAGCGATGGTCTTTTCATCACCTTTCCGAAACAACCCTGGTATTTGGTGCATGACGGTAAGTTAGTGAATTTATGAAATCGTAAAATGTACAGCTTTTTTCCTTACCACGGTACATGAACGCCGTTCTTTCTCGAGGGAGCAGAGACCACGTCGAAACGTAATCGCCGTCGTCGAGATGGTTGACGGAATATTATTGTTATTGAAATGAAAACCCGGTAAAATTGGCGCGGTAAATTCTCGCGGCGTTTAATGTTGAAAAACGAGAAAACGGAACGAGCGAAAAACACATTTTACAATATAGTAGTTGTTGTCGAATCGATAAAAGCAAATTTTAGAATAATTTTTATGCCGAATATATCGCTTTTGTATTAAATCGCGTTGTTTTAATTGAAAACACGAGAGAGAAAATAATTTAATTTCGATATTAAATTAGAATATTACATTTCCACGCAAATGGAAATATTTTTCGACAGACGTTTGTTTTATCGAAAACAATAACACAATGTTATCAATATAATCACCCAGTGATATAACGCGTATAGTCTTTTTAACGATAATCACCTCATAAATACATTTCAAGATGTGTATGAAATGTAGGCATTATTAAAATCAATGCCGCGATTATAATAATTATTTGTACATGGAAATGTATCGTTTTCTTAAAAGGAATAACCTGCTATAGGTAGATAGAGTATCTGCATCGAAAAGATTTATCGCCTGCCCATTCTGTTAATTACGATAATTTATTTCTCATGGAATTACTTACGTTTAAAAATAATATGTTTATTTACATAATAAATTGATTACTATCGTTTCGTATTTATGAACTTTGAACGTTTTTACACTAATGATGACGTATGAAAAGAGGATTTTTCCGCATTTACACTTCCAAACTTAATCTAAAAAATGAATCGAGGTCCTTCGTAATTCATTCCATTCAAATTCATTTTAAAAATAGATTCGGATAAAAAATAAACTATTAAAGTGTAAAACTAGATATATACACGAATACAATACATATTGTTTGCTATATGGTTCATATTATAAATCTAACTCAAATATCATTAAAACATATAAAAAAATTAATAAAAAATAAAAATATATAAATTTTATAAAATAATATATTTCTAAACTCATATTAGAAAATTGTAATTCTTAAAAATTATTACAATATCATATACAATATTATACGATTGTAAAAGAACCACAAATTTGCAAATTTTCTTCTAGCCATCGATAACCCAATTTTACCAATAATATTACCAAGTTAATATAAACATATACAAAATTTATAATAAGTATAAATACTTACTTTTTTATATTTCATTTCTATAACTATTAGCTGGTTTACGTGTGGTGTAAAATTACACTTCGAATACTCGGACATTTTTTTTTTTTTTTGTGTGAAATCGTCTATTAATTTAATATCATAATGTATAATTTATACGATAAAAAATATAATTTATTTTTCCTTGCAATTAAATTAAAGTTAATTTATTGCTAGCTATTTATTTATTTAACTAATTTATTTTTTAAAACTCGTATTATTTTAATATTTACAATAATTAATATTCAACGTAATATTGTATTTTTCTAAAAAAAAAAAATAATTGGTTTACATACATAATAATATTATATTATAATATTCTAAATTTAATATTATTCATAATAATAAATCGTTATGTTTGTATTTTTAATTTTTGACAGTCTGCATATAATTACATTTAAGACATATACAGTATACACGATACACGTATAATTATAATTTAACATGTCAAATCAAACTATAATATACATTTTAGTAACCTACATTTATGGACTAAACGCATATTATTTGCTTTAATTATTAAATCCCTTTTAACAAAAGTAGATTGGTATTAGCGTCTACATCCGTGTTTAACACGTCATGGTAAATCAACGTTAAAATTTGTCAAAACATTTCAAAATAATTCAAATTTATTCCAAGTTAAGCGTGTATTATAATATTATATTATATATAGTATAAATGCTTTTTAATTATTGAAATTTACTCTATCGTGGTAAATTCGTAAACCACACCCTACATATCACAACAATATTAATTACAAAATTAAAATTTTAATAATAATAATATGTCAAATATTCAAACATTCATATTATTATTAGAATACATATTATTGGAATAAGCATAAAAATTGATATTAAATCGTATATTGAACGATATATCAATATATCGATAGAAAACATGTACTTAATTAGTAATTTGTACATTATTTTATATATTATTATTATTTTGGATTTTAAATTAACTATGGAATAAACATTAATTGTTCGGTTCAGAATATAATTACGTTACTTTCTTCTAATATTATTTTTAATACTTGTAGTTATTTTTCTTATTACTATTACTTCGTATCTATACTAGATATACATCATTGATATTATTATACATTAAATAAAATAATTTTAAAATGTAATTTACCTGTAGTTCTAAGTTTTTAAAAATTATATATATTACATAAAATACATTATCCAATACGTGTACTCAATTTTATCAGAAAATATGAATATTAAAGTGTCTTAAGTTTCATAAATATATAATAAGGATATTTATAATATAAACTTTTGTGTACGTATTCAGGTATTCTATTGTATAATATCATAATAAATAAATATTTAGGTAACTTATTCTTATCTATTGTATTTTACATTATCAATTTTATTACTGAATATAAATAATGAATTATTAAAGATGAAATGTATGATATTATTCAACACAAAAGTTATTTTACAATAGAGATGGTCGATGGCAATTAATTAAAATTGTTATTAATATAATTATAAATTATAATATTAAAATATAATTTTAACTGAGTTTTGAAAATAACTAATATAAATTCGATGATTATACAATATTTTATAATATACATTTTTATTCTTTATTATATTATTATAATATTATAACACATAGCGAGAATTATTATACGATTAGAATAATAATCTATAATAGTTAAATATACTTCTTTAAATAGAATGCATAAAACTTATTTTACCATAACAGTAGATATAGTGATTTTGTGTAATGATAGTCTATATAAATAGCAATTATTAATTTATTTATTTTTTCCAGTTTATTTAATACATCCAAAATTTAAAAATATAAATTATGAATATATATCATAATATTTTTTTAAACACAAAAGGTTTCTGTTTTTTTTTTTTTAAATTTATTTGTACGTTTGTACAATTGAATCCCAAAAATTATATCAAATATTCGAAATCTTTATTTAAATATAAAAAATTTAATATGATACGCGATGTTACAAATCAATTTTAAAATACAGGTATACCTATAATAATTTAAAATAAAAAATGTTACGCAATGTTTACAATTTTTATTTTTTTCGGCCAAATAGTTAAATATAATTAATATACTACTTATACTATAACAACATTTTCATATGGCTAAATTTAATTTATTTTCACCAACATTGTACTTAAATATGATAACCTATTAATAATTTTGTATTTTCTCACACTTAAATTTATTTAATAATAATTATTATTAAATACAAATTATCATTTGGAGATAAGAAATCTACCAAAAAATCATAGAACAATGGCAAATTTCATGGAAACTAATTATAATATAATATGATAACTAATTATAATTTGATTTTAAATATTTTATGTTAAATTAGGAAATATTTAACATTTGAACTTATAGACTTATAGCGAGTGTTAACATAGACATTTTATATAAGTGATACAATTTTAGAATTTATTACTTTGTTTTTAAATCTAAATAAAATTAGATTTTATTAAATACGTCATAAATTTTATCACTAATATTTATAATCAGTATATTTCTCTAGGAATTTTTAATTGTTTATAATCATTCAATAATAATATAAAGCAATAATATAATCAAAAAGTAAACAGTAAAATAAATGTTAATATACTTAATATTAAAAGAATATTATTATAATATTTAAATACTATATTTTATGAATAAAGTACGAATATTGGTATCTTTAAAAAAAAAAAAAAAAAAATACGATTAATTATGTTTCCGTTTATATTGAAATAAAATTTGGTGATATTAATTAAATTCAATATAATATAAAAATGTGTGTGTATTTTCCATTAATTCACATTGCAAAATATAAAATATATTAAAATTTTGTTATTATCCACATTGAAAATTTTATTTAAAATAAAATTGACCACTTGTGTTTATATTTTATAATTATTTTGATAAAAACTCGAATTTAAAATCGATACTGTATTAGCGTATAAGTATTTCTAAATCTATGTTGTCATCTTCAACGCTCACCTAGCATTAGGTGAGCCCTGAAGATGACCTCCGATTACTTACACAAGTTAACCTGTTTTATATCATCGCTTGGTACCGAGAAACCATAAATTTTGGTTATACAATTATAATTGAAATATTGTAACCTATAAATTATAATATATTAAATAAAGAACAAGACGTGATACTTAAAACAGGACTTGAATTATTGAGAGCATCACCAAAGTTCCGTTTCAAGTATCACAAAAATATATATATATATATATATATATATATATATATATATATATTATATCAACAAAACTATAATGAGCTTCACAGCAAATATTACGTTACTTAATAGAATAAATGACTTATTCAGAATAAATTATTGCAATTATTCTTCAATATCAAAAAAAAAAAAAATATATATAATATGTACACTTTGAATTTTTTTTTTACTGACCGTCATTATACGGTAGGTATAATTTGAACGGGTTAATGTTTAAAACCATATGATAAAATTATTAATTAACATCTATTACTGATAATGGAAACGTTGTCGGGATAATAGTATTTTATGGAAGTTCCAATTAAATAAATAACTATTATATGGTAATTACATTACGATTGAAACGACTGGGACAAAAAAAACGTGTAATTATTACAATGACGGCGGTATGGCGACGAAACGTCGAGAAAAAAAAATTAAATATTTATATAATATAATATACCTACCTACCATTTTTTTTTATTTCACAGTGGACTTTTTCCTGAGATGAAATTTCATTCCTCGACCCGTCGACAATCGATCGCCATGCGTTGAAATTAAATATCGTTAGGAATTTTAGAAATAACGTGTACATTTATTATTCAAATTATTATTATTATGCGTAATATGGTAAAGGGGATGAAAGGGAATTTCAAATTCATACATTTTCATGCACGCCACAAACACTCGTCGCGTTGGGTCCAAAAACGGACGAAAAAGTTACAACTTTTAACAGAAATGCCATTGTTAATCAGTCTCCTGATCGTCATCCTGGATCACGCATTTAAATATTATGTTCGTAAATATTATTATATAAAACACACAATTCGTTGGTCACGAAATTTTCATAAAATGTTTTAATACCGTAGACGAGTATAAAAATTAAAAACTCTAACATTATGGTAATACTGCACTGTCAAAAAAAAAAAAAAAAAAAAATTAAATGTTAAAACACAAATAAAATTCAATTGTTTAGACAACTTTATAATGTTATGATAACATCTATGACTAGTATACAACTACTCGTTTATTATATACGGTATCCCCCCATTCGTTAAACAGTAAAAATATATTTTATTTATCTAAATATTTCAAGAAGCGTAAACATTTCATATGACATATTACACAACAATAAACCCACGTGTACGACGGCCAACTGAAATATATCAACGTCGTCGCCAGGATTCATAAATAGTACCTATGGAACACCCATAGATAATCTAAATATTCTATTTTTTAATCTTGTAACTCTTAAAATCCCCCTTATATAATAATATCGAATTTGGATATTTAAAATAATCCTTAAATGTAATTACCTATTCATTTCAAAATATTATAAAATATAATATAGACATAATAGATATACGGGTTAGGTAAAATTTTAATAAAAAAATTTCATATTATAAAAAAATTAAATCTCATATTTACAGATCACTTTTTAAAAATAGTTCATGAGTATTCTAATTATTATTTTAAACAATTAAACAAGACGAAAATATATTATTCGAAAAATAATATAACTAATTCAAAAATATCAGACCGAAAACATCGTGTTTGTCATGACTAATTTGTACAAGTATAAGTATACGTACACACAATATAATGAAAATATTTATCACAAAATAAGTGACCGTAATATTGTATTCTATCAGCTACGCTTATAATATAAGTAAGTATTATTCTTCAAAATTACGACCTGCAATAATAATAATTATAATACATCGTCAGTGATTTTCCCTTGGTATTCGCTATCACGTTTTCGTTTGCATTTACACTAATGTAATAACAAAAATATGTAATATTAGGCCATTATTATGTGTCTAACGATTCGGGGAATGAAATTCGATGTTATTATACTTTATGGAATACTTAAAACCACAAGCAGAAATGGTAAAAGTGACAGATGATGAATAATATCGTTCAAAATACGTTTGACATTAATAAAATATGTTACGAGATGGTAATATAGTAAATACGCAGATAATCATATGTGACGTTCGTAAAACCGTATTTGTATAATACCCGTGTTTTACATTAAAAAAAATTAAAATCGATTCTCCCTAAACGAGATAAGAAAACGAATCGAATGTCTGGTGAAAAAAATTGAACAAATCTGAAAAAGGATAACGCGAATCTGTATATTACGAGATGTTTGTACGTTATTACAATATTATGATTTATATGGGAATTTTCGTCGTGTCTGAGATGATTTTTAGGATATAACCATTGTAACGTATAATTTTATTATAATATCGACGTGCGCTATATAAACGCGTTTAAACAATATTTTAATCATTTCATTGGAAACGATGCTCGTAACATAACAACTTGAATTAATAATGCGTAATATTCATTACATTACCGACGAGGCTGAATAGTCTTGTACCAGAACGGATTATTATTTTGAGTATGATATTAAATCTGTATTTGTGCACTCGAGAGTCTAACAAGTCGTAGAAACTATATCAAATATACTAAATAATATAGGTACATATATATATACCACGGTATTTGTGAAGGGTTTCTGATATCCTGGAAAATAGTCTAATGTATCGTCGCGATCGATAATCATTAACATCGAAAACGTCAAAACGTCGAACGATGATAATAAATATATAACGTATTATACTATTATGTAAATTTGGAATTCGACAATTTTGGACACAAAATCGCATATGATTATTAATTAATATATTTGTTACAGCTCGATCCGGCGGATACGAATATCGGGTGGAAGGGCTTAACCGACAGAGAGTTTATATAATATATATTGTTTTTTTTTTTTAAATTTAAAGTCCGCGATTGCTCGTTAAACTAAAGCTCGCGTTATAATATAATATTCAGCGGAAAAAGACAGTAAAAAACCGAAACCTCCCTAACCGGGACCCTTGACTGAAGCACGACGTCGTGTTCGGACGATATGAATGCGAGTCCGACCAACTGATGATTTTGGACTTTCGTTTTTATGACGTTTCGGCGACGTCATAAAGTTTGCGGCTACGACTGTGTAACTTACAGCCATATATACGCCATATATACGCCATATATACGCCCATGTGTGTGTGTGTGTGTATACGAAATAATGTAATTTTTATTATTACTATACCCCCAAAAAAAATAAAATAAAAAATAAAAATTGTCACTGACAGTATACTCCGCTGTCACCAAGACCACACCCTACTGAGACTCGTGAACTCCGACGTTTATTGTTCTTTCCGGTGTTTATTCTGCCGATTCCGAGGACCGCCGCACACATCCCCTTGAGGACTTATTGTTTTCCTTAGTTTGCATTTTATATCATTTTCTCCGTGCGGAATATATGTATAAATAGAAAATAAATGAAAAGAAGAACCTCAAACACGAATACGAAAAAAAAGATATAAAAAAAAATAAATCGAACGCTCTTGCGGAGTGAGAAAAAAAAACGCACATAAAAAAAGGGGGGAAACTACGACCAGAGATGGTCTCGATAGTGTTTACTATATATTTCGTGTAATCGATTTCACAGCCACGTTTCTCCGTGTTCGTGTGCGGTCCAATAACACAGCTGTTGTGTTTTAACTGTGTAAGACGCGACGATGTCGGTCTAACGAACGAGACCGTAAAAAAATCCCCTAAAAGGGGTCGGGGGTGTGATTAAATATTAAAAAAATAAAAATACATTCGTATAATATTAAAAATAATTAAAATTTAACACAAAATTACGTACTTAATAAACCTCAATAATTGTACTTATAAACGTTTCGAAATAATTTGAATAAAATATTGTCAAATCAAAGAACGTGTTTTTATAACGCTGATTAGTTCAAATATTAACGTTTACGTAACTCAAATATTAAACGTTTCACGGGTTCATGGTTAATATTCAAATTAAACCATAACTCTTGAAAATCAATGCAATAATAATTATAAAATATTTTGAGTTGTTTATTAACTTTACGATAATATTAGCGGTGCGATTACTACGCGTTTTCTTTTTCGATATCCACAAAACCGCGTGTTCGCGGTATATTTTTAACATAAAAATGATTTAATAATCGTAAGGCGACGATACTATGGCAATAAAATTTCAACACTATTTATAATATTGTGACATGAACACAAAAATATCGAGAGAAAAAATTAATATATTCGTAGGTAATTTAATCAATCTGTCATAGAATTTTATGAAAATTATCAAATTGGGTGGTATCTATATCTAAATATGATATTTTCATGCATAACGTTATAATTATTATTCTACCGTTTCTTTTTTTGCGCATTTCCTAATAATTAGTTAATTTTATTGTACCTATCTCCACGTTCTATTATTGCGAACAATAGAGAGTTTAAACGTCGTCGTTACACGAATATCATATTATATTAACCACATAGGGAAACATATCATTTTAAAAATAAAATTCCGCAATAAAATTCACGAATAAGGGTTTTTATATTTCGTACGTTGAAGACTTAAACGTTCATTATACGCGCACAACGTTCATTTTATTGTTTTGCGGCGAATGGTCCGGATGAGTAAATGGCTATTTTTTTGCAGCGACGTGCACGTTATCCGGTGTAGTCGCTTAAAGCACTATCTCTCCTACAACTCGTAAATCGTTATCGAAGCGCAATATTACGGTTAAATGAAAACATAATTAATACGAAGTTATTTTGTAGAATCACATTGCATATTGAAATTCATGAGATGGCGTCCGGCATAAAATGTTTCATTATAATTATATTAATAATAATTATTAATAATTTATACCTAGGTAACCTAATCTAGCCTAAATAAACGTTTTATAATAATACGAACACGGTACTAATAATTTATTATTTCTGGCACATCGTAGATAATAATAAGATCATTATTTATTTATTTATTTATTTTATTGTAATTAATTATGTTATTTTTGAAATTAAATTTTAGTCGACGTTCGAAAACTTATCATGAGAAATTATTCAGCCATACTACCCTCAAAAGAGAGAGGTAACAACAGGTGTCTATAAAACATTGAAAATCATTCAAGATTTCATTATAAATTATAATAGAATATAACGCGAAACGATAATAAGCCCATACGTCACCGATTCACGCGAAAGGGTACTTAAAACTTGTTAATATCTTATGAGCGTAAGCCGTAGATGCACTTAACCAGAGATAAATTAATAATTTTTCTCGACAGAGCAAGGGTCGCGCTATTCGGAAATATTTCGTCTTTATTTTGTACAATAATTGATATTCAGCGAAAATTCCATTATAATATATGTACATAAATAAGTAATTTAAACGTAATACATTATAAATATTACCATATTATCATCTATTTTTTATTTTAAAACTACGTAATAATAATAATAATATTATATACGAACGATATTTATTAATTATTATTGTGAAATATTTAAAATCGCAGAAAAAATTAAAAAGTCAAACGTGTAGTAGGTAATATTATATAATGCATAGCGTGACAAGAATACCGAAAAATTATGAAAAATTTTTACTTACTATTTTTTACTTTATCTTACTATAAAGTTGGTTCAATTCTACTGTAAGTATTACTTAAAATATTATTATTATTTTTCTTTTTTTTTTTTACAAAATTCATCGAAATTCTTATAGCGTATTTAACACCACCCTATTTTTCAAACGGTAATCCTTAGCTATATGAATAATATTTAGCATTCTACATTTTTGATATCCGAAATAAAATATTATCTTATAATATTACAGAATAATAAATTTTTTTATAATTTGCAATATTTAAACATTTCTCTATGACAAAATTACACTAACTAAACAATAAAAACGATAAGAAATTATGTAAACAATTTTATTAATAATTTACATTTTATCATCGTGAAAAAGTATAATTTTTTTGAAATAAAAGAAAAATGTATTTATAATATAATATATTCAAGTCCTCTTTGTTTGCATGCAAAAAAAAAAGATCAAACAGCAGTTTTAAATCGAATATTACTCGTATATGTTATTCATGTTAAGATTACCGATGAATTTTTAAAATTAATATGCGGAAGCATAGGCAAGTGACGGTTATAGTTCTCATCAGTCAACTACATTTTAGTTTTATGTTTTAATCATAATCATTTCATATTCGACCTGTTAACGAGTGATTGTGCTTATCATGCAAAGCAATTGTCCATTGAATGTTAATATTTTTAGTATTCTAATCAATTATCACTAAACGTGAAATGAACACTAGTACAGCACGAGATAAGGGAGCAAAAAATTACGAAAATGTTAAACAGCGTTTCGTCGAAATCCGTGTTTCAAAAAGGCAAAACACAATTTTCATCGGTACAGACATTGATTTCCCACTCGCAAGTCTAAAATTCAAAATTATCAAAAATTTGTTTATAAAAAGAAACGCCGATAACCAAACGACTCGTCCGATGTACGATGAACGCACACATACGACAGTAGCGATTTGTATACATTTGCACTTACAATTATAATACAAAGAATTGGGTCCCAAAGCGAGTTTATCGCTAGTTTGCGTTCGTCACGGTCGTGTGAAAAATTCAATTACCACCGCTGATCAGACTGGACGTTATATAACAAATAAGCTCTTTACGGACACGCGGAAAGCGCGTATTTGATGCAATTAAACGAAATGCGACGGTGTAATGACGCGAAGAAAGTGTGATACTTTAGACGCGGTCGTAAGTGATCATAAAAACGTGGTAGCCGTAGGTATAAACCATTCTTATAATGTGTGTGGGTGTGTGTAACTATAAACGTGGTCGTATAATATTAACCGCACGTAAGGTATATTGTATAGAAACGGTTACGCGTTCGAAGTCCAGAGAAATAATGTTTGCTTAAGGGTGTGAACGCGGATATTCCAGAGTTTTTATTTTTACGTGAATCTCATGACTAAACTATACGTTGGCGATGACGACCACCTGAAGACGCGTCCGAAAGGATTGTATTCGCCCGTCCATTAAACCGGATGTCCCCCTGCCCGCGCCACGTTTTTACGATCCCTGCCGGCCGCCATCATATCCCGCCAATCCGTCGGGGCCGAAACGCCCTATTTTCTTTATGCCCTCATTAAAACGGTACGCGAAATAATAATAATAATAAAAATAATAATATTATTATTGTTATATACGTATAAATTAACGACAAGATAGTTTTTACGACGAAACGGGATCGAATAACTCTACCCATCCCTTCCCCTCACACTCGCAAATATTGTTCGACGAATACGGCGCTGCGAAGTTTTCCACCGGCGACCATAATAAATTTAATATAATGTACCTACCGGATAATCGTCGTTCACTATAATACTTAAGTACTCGACGATTGCTACGGGACCCTACACGTTTACCGCTCGCATAAAAGAAATCGGCCGATTAATTTAGTTTATTTCTGGTTCCAAACGGTTCTTCACCGCTGCTCGAGTGTTTAGATTTGTCGTTATATTTCCTGTGTATAATTAACCGGTAAACCGCGTGCATTAATCCCTCGATCAATCGCCCCCGTGAGGATGTCTCGGACGCGCGACGTTTTTTTTTTCTTTTCGACATTTTCCGCGACCGCGGCGGTGTCGATTACGCGGGTACGGATCCCGCGTTTAATTATCCCTGCTCGAGTGCGGGTCATCCGTCCTCGACCCTGCACCGCAAACGCGTGTTGTCAAAACCACACGGGCGGTCGTATTTTTATTAATATTATTATTATTATAATATAATGCTATTCTATAATCGTATCGAGGCTCGTATGAAGTGTATATATTATTATATTATACTCGTATATGGTACCGATACCGACAAAATAGGTATTATATAATTATGTGGGTAATGGACATTTCGGAAAGGAACTGACGGGGTAAAATATATAAACGAGGGACGACGATCATACACACACATACGCACGCAAAAGACCCGGAGAAGAAAGAGAAAGAATGGGATAATATTTTTCGCCCCCGAAGACGACAACGACACCGGTGAATGATGTGGACCATTCGCCGTTGCCGCTAATCTCGCCCGGTTACCCCGGTGATATATGACATCATTAATTCACCGCTGGCATTATAATACGCCCGAGTACGGACGGCGGTACCCCGTGACCCGCAACAGCGAAAAACGGTCCAGGGGAGGGTAGACCTTCGACGGGGTGTCCGAAAGGATGCGCGCACACTCAATCTAATTTAATGGCCTGGACATTTCATATTATACACTCTGACGCGCGGACGGACAGAAGGATCGTACTCCGAATTCCGGGGGAGTTGGAGGGTACATCACCTGTCTCCATTTTCGTGAAACGAGAAATAATACTATTTCTTGTCCACATTTCTTGTGTGTGTGTGTGTGTGTGTGTGTGTGTGTGTGTGTGTGTCCGGAAGAATTATTATGTACGGATTTATTATCATATCACAAAGTCGATTTTTTCGAGTTTTCGTTTTGTTTCTAGAATAGCCAACCATGATATATAATTTTATATTATCAAAATTCCACTGCGGACGTTATCATCGTTTTTTGTTTCGTTTTTTTTTTTTCATACGGGTTTGTTAATATATTATTATTATTATTATGTTGTTGACGGTAAAAAAAACTCGTTGTATAATGTTATAATTATTGTGTTGTATGGTTATAAATACGCGAACATATTTTCAGGGTTAATTATTTAATTTGGTTTTTGTTATTTTATAATTCCATTAAAAGGGTACCATTATAAACTAGTTTTTCGACCCCTGTCATATGACGTGACGACATTCGAAAGTCTGGACGAACGCTGTTGTGGTTACTGGTTTATAACAACTAATAACCCGTTTTATGAACCGCGTATTTTCTCTTTTGGTCTAAGATTAATAATTTATCTTATATTCATTTTTCTATTACTAACCTAGTTCATTATATCGGCAATAAAAATAAATTATCTTCTATAAAACGTGTACAACTAAAAATTATAATATAATTTCCATATGCTCCAAAACCATAATAATTTTAAAATATAATTCCTAGTTATGCTTAATAACAATTTTGTAGTTTAATATAATTAAATATTATCATTTAACACGTACCTATCTAATATTTAATTTTATTAAAACAATATTATTAATAATTTAATTGTAATATTTAGTATGATTATAATACTTAATATAATATTAAATTATTAATATTATATTATCTTATCTGATTCCATGTATAGTGAATTATGTTTTGTTTTAACACGACGTGGTTTTGAAGTCTTTCAAAAAAAAAAAAAAAAAATATTAAAGTATTGAAGTATACTTTCTAGTTCTATAGTTTTCTGTGTAATTAGACTTTAGATGTTATGGATAATGTCTGGATGCTGGTTAATTTTAATATTAACATTATCCAGGGGTTTTAAGTTTTCACTAATGACGTCAACGTTTTGAACTTAAGAAAACACTAAAGACAATTTTAAAAATGGATACCCTTAAGAGATAAACTAATAAAATTTAATTAATATAAAATAGTATAACTAAAACTATAAAGTAAAAACATCTACTTTAATATTGTAAGATAATACAATTACACGGTATTACGAAGTAAATAATAATTAATAATATCATAAAATAAAATAGATATTATGTAATAAACTAATAAATATTAAAATATATTAAGGTTAAGGATTAAAAATCTGTTTTACCGTATATTGTACAATATTACAGAACGTTTCGATATTGTACTTTTATCATTTTATTCCGGTGTGATTCATATTATTAAAATTATAAATTCGACATTTTCCAAATTATTTTAAAATACTACTTGAATAGTAATATAATATTATACGTAACACAAGTACTTGTTTTCTAATATACATAAATTATATTTTAATAAGTTTTGAAATTAGTATTAAATCATTTATAATTACGTATATTCATATTGACGGTTAAATACTAAACTTACATTAGCTGAATCCATAAATACTTTTTACAGTTAACGTATATTATTATGTGTAAAATCTTAAAATTGTCTGTTACTCAGTATACACTAAAAGATAGATTATGATTTAAGCCAGAAATTGATATTTATAATGTTTGTTTTCATAACATAAAAGTACTTTTTTTTTCTTGTAACAAAACCATTTTTAAAATCGTCTTTTGTGTGTATTTTTTTTTTTTTTTTTTTTTTTTATACATTTTTAACGTTGAAAAATTACAATATAAAAAATATTATTAATATTATTATTTGTATAAAAGTATAATAATAATAATAATATGTAAGACGGCGCATATTACTGGCAATATTAATACATAACCATATTTTAATTGCATTTTTTTTTAAATCTTTTTTAATTAATTTTATAACCTGCTCAGATAAATAATATTAATTTTTGATTAATTCTAATGTAAACTTTACTTACGGACTTTAAATTTATAATACGAAAAAATGTAATTAAGTATATAGAGTACATAGGTTATTGGACAGAAAATATTTTTTAATTATTTAGACAATATTGTATATTTTTTTTTAACAATTTTAAGTTGAATTGATGAAAAATAAAAAGTATGCTAATTAAAATCTTAAATCAAATTTTATATTCCCATAAAATATACGTATTTTCAATTAATATATAAAATGCGTTATAAGTATATAACGCACAAAATAATTATTCTAAAAATGAATTACCTCAATTATTGTTATTACTACCGCTGTATCATAATTTGTTATTTTTATAACAATATTATATATATAAATATATATTATAATATATGTTACCGTGATAGACTAAATAAATTATCGTAAATAATTGTCGTAATCACAAATAAATGTTAACGTTTACCAAGCTAATAATATTATGTCAATGTCCAAAAAATTTTTGGTTTTGAATATTTCAAAATTTACCGGTGAATAACGTTGCAATACGATTTTCCAATGTGGATATTAAAATAAATACAATAATATAGTCATCGCGATATCATGAGTATAATGTTTTAAATATATAATTAATTAATTATTTTTTTAAATTTTATTCTGCGTTGTAATCCGGGTGAATTTTCATGCCTATAAAGTTATAATTACTGAATATCATTACGAATACAATTAAGATTAGGTATTTTATTTAAAAAAAAAACATCCATCGAACGCGTTTTTTCAAACAATAAAAATCACTGGCGTTTAGTCCATAAATTATTATTACTATTACACAAAAAATCACATACATTCACCAGTCTTACTGGATAACGTTGTTAATATTCACTGGCGAATAATAATTTTGTGATCAATTTCGGTTTTCACAGTAACATACGTAATCTAACGTATTAAGTATTATAAAAAAAAATATATATATATATATAATAAGAACGAATTATACATGACTATATTATTTTAACTTATTTAGTATTGGAATCGTTGTATAAACTTCACGTGCCATTTTAACGTTTCAATAACATTTATTACTTTTATTTATTATTTTATTTATTATTTTATATTCGTATTTTTAATATCATGTTTGTACATCATCAAACTACGGTATATTTAAAGATTATCGCATATTTCTTACTTTTAAACAAAATTTAGAATAAATTAAACAAATTACTACCACTCTATTATGGAACAAACCAGACGTGCGTAAGTTGAAATAATAGTGAAGAAATGTGTTTTCGTTATTCTTGAGTCTTGACGTATCGTTGAATTAAAAATTTTATATATTGAGCGTTTCAAATATATTTATCAACGACTAATGAATTATCTAAATACATTTTAGTAAATATATTTGTGACATACATTAATGCGTTATTTTGTAATATAAAATCTATGTTATAATTATTTACAATTTAGTAATTTATTCATTTTACTTATGGTTTATAAAATTATGTATGAGCTTGGTGACGAAAAATAACTCGTATATTTTTTATCATTTATTCGATATAAGATTATCCGTCAAGGCGTAAAAGAATTAATAACGTTGTCTATACAGCCAAAAGATATAAAAACGGTTCGTTTGGAATCCTCTAAAAAAAAAATATTATACATATATATTATTTTTTAAATCAAAATCCTCAAACATTATTTTTAACGAATTCTGGAGTTTTATTCGTTTTATTTATATATTTGAGTAAATAAAAACGACGGCAAGGAATACAGGCCAATAAGACATAATTTAAAATTTAATTAAAAATTCAATTAAAATGCTATAGTATTATGTTATAAAATATAAAAAAATTATTTATATTTAAAATTCAAATTTTACAAAATTATATTTACTATCGGAAATAAATAAAAAATTGTAATATATATTTTATCTATTTTATTTGGTCTGCGAAAAGCTGCTAAGATTTATATCCCGAATAAACGCGTAATAATTTTAATCGATGGATAAATTAAGTTTATCCGTTCAATTATTTTTCAACCCAAAATACAAACCGTTCTGTTTGTAATGTTTATAATTAATCATATTATAGGTATACAAATGTGCAGAATAACTGACGAATGCTTTGTTTTGCAAAATTGTATTTGATTTTAAACACAAACACTAACGCTGCTATATATTTATATTATAATTATTAAACCGAAATTATTGATGTGTACACATCAAAAACATTTCAATGATTTCATTTTACAGAAATACAAAATTCTGGATTAATTCTTAATAAATATTTATTCGTTACAATACATTATTGCATTTAATTATAACAAGTGTAATTTATTTTTCTATGATAAATGAAAAAATGAATTATGCTTATATTCACGCAAATAGGGGAAGGAGTTTGAGAGGAGAGCTATTATAAAACAATTTAACCGGATCCCTCGAATAATATTGAATAATTTAAAAAAAATATTAAAATGATCTAATCAATTGATGTTTTTTACAATATAATTTATAATATTTAACATTTGTATTTTGCTTCGATTCATATAAGATATAATTATTGAAAGTCATTGTTTAAAAACCCAACAAGATGCCTTTTCATGCCTTAACTGCTTGGCTTAGATCGTATTATAAGTAGGCATATGTTTTAAACGTTCAAGCTGTCAGATATTGCGTGTGGTTACTATGTATAGATTATTAATGATGTTTACGCACTTATTTGTATTGAATATTTTCACGAAAATAATTATCTTACAATCGAAACGCAATCCGTTTAACACTTTTTAGTAGTTATCAAATTAAATTACTTGTACAATATATTATCATTCCCAGTCTATTGTAAATAACTTTGCGATCAAATATAGACACGTTTTATTAAAAATTAAAATAAATAAAAAATTTAAAAATATAATTTGTGTTCATAACGTGTTATGAAGAGTGTTTTTAGTATTTCCAAGTTATAGGAGATTTTAGCCCGTTCCCCCATGAAAAAAGTATTTTGTAATAAATGAAAATATTCTCCATAAACTTAATATTAAAACAATTATTAATAACTCTTATAAAATACTACAAAATAATACTTTAAGAAACGAATAACATTTATTAAATTATTACAAGACACTGCGCGCAGGTAATAATGTTAAAAACTACAAGCCATTTTGTAACAATATATAGAAAATTAATCAACATTTAATTTTAACTTTCATAAGTTTCATTCTTGTCTTCCTATTATATCGCATATTATTAATGTTCAATTTGCTGTAAATTAAATATAATATTACAAGATTCTTATACATAATTATATTAAAACTTCACTTTCATGTCTCATTTTTAAGTATGCTTAAATATTTCTTTAAAAAAGAAAAAAAAGGTATGATTTTATCTATAAAAAATATTAATATTATATAATATATATATTTTTTAATTTTCTTAGAAAATACTATTCCACTCAATTTCATGAATAACTTATATTTTCTGATTGATTGTCACAATATTTGAAAAATCATTAAAATTCATTATATTTAAATATACAAACTCACCGTCATAATATTATTAAGCACGTGAATTATTAACAAATTTTAAAGCGATTTTTGTCTATAATATGCCAATTTAAATCATCAACCATAAATTAATATGTAAATGTGGGTATTGAGTATATATTAATGTCCGTTAAAATATCATCCAACATAAATACTAATCTATAACGGCAATAAGTTTCTTCCTCCTACATATTTATAACTAAATTACCATAAGTTTTCAGAAAATGTAAAGTTATCTTTAATAGGAATAATATGTGACATTATATTCGTGATATATTAATAACAAAACTTTTACCTTAAATCATAGTGTGATCATGCATTATCCATAAATATTCATATTTCTTGTCCCATAAATATTTTAATGATGCTTATAATGGCTAAATAAACTTTTTTGTTAATAACACGCGGATGTCAAATATTTTTTCCCAAACTACCATACGATAATTTATTCATCAAACAGTATTTATTATTCCGCTTGAATATAAACAAATAACAATAAAAGTAGAATTTATTCATTCATTTTCTATTGTAAATAGTACATTGTATAATAATAAGTTAAGTAATATATTATTTAACATAAATGTCATATGCACTGTTCTATAGTATATAGATCACACACACATACACACATATTATCAATAAAAGTAAAAAAAAAAAAAAATTAAAAAAAAACATAATACAATATTAATATTATTCTGATTTTATTATTATTTATTATTATGATTTTTTTATTTTTATTTTTTGACATAAAATTGAAAAATATAAAATACATTTTTAAAAGTTTACAGCAACGCAAACAACTTTTTTCAATAAACATAAAATTATTATGAACGAAAGATTATGTATGGTTAAAATTGAACGTGATTTTGTCCATATTTAATTCAATATCCGAATGAAAATGGTTGAACTTAAAACCTGTTTTTTGGACGTATATATTTTACATCTGGTGTTTCCCAAGGGATTGAATTCTTTTTTCCATCTTATTTAATTTAATCGACAATGTGATTTACAGCGTTTCTTTCTTTCTTACTTCCTTATTATTATTATTATTATTATTATTATTATTATTATTATTATTATTATTTTTTTTTTTTTTTTTTATTTTATATTTTACATTTGTTGATTTATATATTAAAATATTATTACTGCGTAATAAATATAATACGATATATACCTATGTGTCGAAACTAAATTTAACATGCGTACCCCATTAATTATAATAATTATTGTGATTTATTAATATTGTCACGCCAAACCTTGTCTTGTTCGAGTATATTTTAGTCTGATAGAAAAATAAAATATAAAATCATAAACATTCGAGTACAAGAACTATTGTGTTTAATTTGTGTGGGTGTTTGTTCTCCGTTAGTGTTTTGGTAATATATACTAAGTGAATGAACGTTTTATCGTATCGCAGTTTCGTGACCCTTACATTGTGTCGGATTACAATTTCGTCTATTTCTCACCTGAATAACCGATATTATACACACGATTCGCATATTATTTCCATTTTTAAAAGAAAACTAAACGCATACACGCAGAATTTTAGTAATAAAAATCCTCCGAGGAAAGGATAGCGTTGTGTTATGAAACGAATATTAATTATTGTATTGATAAAAATTAATTACTTTATATTATGATCGAACCGATTATACTTCCAGATGTTATTTTTAAAAATACGAAAAAGTAATGAAAAAAAATAAAAATTGAATTCTGTTGATGCCCTTGCGGCGGCGTAGTGTGTCTGTAAATATTATTATTATTCACGTAAACACAAACATTTGTATATTTTATCATCATGATTATTCGGGTCATTATTTCTCTGTGCGAGAAACGTCCGTTCCGTCTGTATATTTTTCCTTTCGCAAATCCACAGATGATAAACACCCTTGAATAATAAATGAACGCCCGCGCTCTATCATCCATTTATCAAACCTCCGCCCTCTCGCGGGGGGAAGAGACGAGCACATTGATCGTCGAAATCACCAGTCCACCTTAGAGGAGCTCTCGTATCTTATTATCATGATTATTATTATTATCGTTGTTATCATTATTGTTATTGATAATATTAATATTATTATTAGGTACTTTTCTCACTTTTTTGGTACGAAAAAAATTTAAAAGATTAAAGATCACAATATGCACGGAAGTTCGTAGTCATTTTATTCTTGACGGCGCCTCGTCGTTCAAGATATGGATTCGTATAGAGAAGAAAATAAAACGTTTACGAATTTCTTTCGTCACAATTTCGGCACGAATCGCACGCGATATTTTTAACGAAATGAAATATTCATAATATTCGAAATAAAACAAACGACAGTTCATACGTTATTATCGTTATATTCGAGTAGTATAACGCGCGAGAAACTACAATACCGTGAAGTGTGAAGTGCATAACGCATTATACAAAACACTCCGATAAAATGTCATATTATAAACTAACGAATAACGCGCCGTGATCGTACTGTATACGCATTCGAAACCGTTCAAATCCGTTTCAAACACGAGAAAGATATTATAATGAAACAGGCGCATTCGTCTCCTTGTTCGTCGATATTTCGCACACACGTTACCGTGTTACCACTAATCCGTTCCACGCGACCATATTTGGTTATAAAGAAAAATAATAATCGTACAGCGTCAGTATTGAATAATTCTGGAATAATAAAAAAAAAAAAAAAACTCATATTTATAGAGTTGAATACGAATTCGTTAAAGAGATTATTTATCATGATTATAATCAGTCGAACCTAAATAATTAACGTTATCACGAATGAAATTTATTAATTATTCTTATAATATTTTACACGGAAATCTATGTTCTTTGTTGTGAATATGACGAAAAATTTAAATTAGTTTATTAAATTTAAGTGCTCCCTAAGACTAATTGTTTATGACACGTAAGAATCCGAATTTTTTTAATAATAAAATAAATTACTTAAAGTTTAACTAATCATCGTTTCGAATATTACATAAATACGCGATTTTATTACACAATAAAATAAAAATGTATTAATTTTATATATAAAATATAATGAACTAAAAGAATCATTAATCATTCTAATAGCAAACAGGTGTATTCCAGTTGCCATAAAAACTATTAACCATTATCATAATATTATTATTCATTCTAACAACAAAAAATATACGGCTTTTTTTTTAATACTTTGTTAAGTAGTTATTAGTAATTGTTTCGCTAAGTACTCTTCTCAATAATTATGTGTACCTATTGTGTCAAGAAATAATTTAAATAAAAGCCAATCGTGTTTGACGACATAAAAATGTAATAATTGTTACGGAAAATTATACATGATGTGTAAAGAATTACGTTTTGTACTACATAATAAAGTGAATTTCATATAGATATTTCATATTTTATATTGTATGATGTCTAATAAAAATAGTATATTAATAATTACTAAATTATTAATAATAATTATTAATTATTAATAGTTACATATCCAATATCCATATTATATGGAAGTTAAGTAATGAAGTAATAATAAATTAATGTATTTCCGTTGTTTTAAAGTGCAATAATTAAAAAGCACTATTATATATACCTACTTAATATAATATGTATACAAAAATATTTTTTTTTTTTTTAAATGAAATCGCTTTCAATTAAAATGAAAAAAAAAACATTTTAAATAAGTAATTTTTAATTACTAAAATGGTTCATGATAAAAAGTAATTAAAAAAAAAAAATGTGTTTTAAAAATTCGTACCGTCGACATTTTGTGTATAACATTAACGTAACCGTTTTATATATGTAATCATATTAACTCGATTAATAAATTCGTCATGGAGGACAGAAGAACTGCGCATGTAGCTGAATGATATTTTAAAAAGATCGTCGGAAAAAAAGATAACATTAAAATTATAATAAGACGGTTTTTTTTTTGTTTATATCGACATGGCAAAGGGATTTAAATTTGTTGTTTTTTTTTTTTTTTTTTAGCGTAATAATATTGTTCGATTACCGTGCAAAGTAGTCGAGGTCGATCACCTGTGTCGAGGGGATGCGGAGTGTGTCGAAACAAACGGCGGAACGACAGAATTATTGAATTTTTTTATTAAATAATTTATAAATTTTCATATGGAATCGTTCCGATGAAACCGATTCGGGACTACACAATATAGAAAATTATTGGTACCAACACTGTGAACTAGTTGTAGACGAATGAAATTGTGGGGTTAGCTTGTCTTTCAAATCGAGCCGCTCAAGTTTCGCATGACGAGGAAATGTTTTTGCTCCGAACGGCTGCGAAACACTCTCCGACACGCGGGACAAGAGAGAAAGAGATTGGACGAGAGAGAAAGAGAGAGAAGACTCGTCGAAGCGAACATCAACTTTAGCAACAGCAGTTAATTATACCTTTTGCTTCGTCATCCGCACGCACATGCCCCGAGAACAATGGATCGGACACTTGGAATTTTCCGAATTATTCAAGTTTCACGCGTTCGCCGGCCCTGTCATATTATTATATTCAATGATCAGTGCTTCTCGAGAAAGGCTAGTAGTAAACTTCTGCGATCGCATAGTCACTCCGACAGATTGTATAACAAAAACGTTTGTTTCCAAAACTTCGTGCCCGAACGTTTTAATCGGCCACGACGGAAGCGACAGCATCGCCAGTAATAATAGTGACGCTAATAATAATTAGATAATAACAACAACAATAATGACGATGATGACTGTTGGACGATATAGGTATATTCGACGATTTATCTAATGTGCGCCTAGGAATACGACCGCGGTATACCATGGAATACTTTTGGAAATCAAAATAACACTTTCGTTCTCAATCGACGACCAAACGCCGGTCGCTTTTTCTTCCCCTCCACCAAAAAATAATGACAATTTTAAACGAGTTAGGTATTTGATTAATTTATAATTTACATTTATATCCGCTTGCTGCAGGCAGAACTTCCTGCGGTAACAACGACTATATAATATTATAATATACACGTGTAGTTTCCTTGGTAAGCCGAAACACGCGAATTTTCTGATCTCGGCCAAGATTGAATTGTATTCAATTAATTTCACAATATCATTATTGTTTATGCCTAATCCATACATAAAAATTGATTTTTAAATACATTTCGGTCATCTTACACTTTGTATTTCCGATTTTTCCATCAGTTGTGCACAGGATTAACAAAAAATTCAAAACAATCCTCTATCGTCTACTGTAAAGTGATAAAAATTTCATGCCTAGGGGTATGTGTAGCACTGGTATGAATAACATTATTGTTTAATGATTGGTTAAACCAATATTTTATAATCAGATTTTTTACGGATTGGAAAATAGTCGTTGAAAATTTTTTATTTTTAGAATAGTGAAGATCAAAAATTAAGGATCATTCAATCGGCGTCTACTCGGCTGGTCCGTCGCGATCGGTGTTCGAGTACGAGTCGATCATTAGTCCGAATGCACGATACTGTGTCTCAACTTACACGCTCTAAGTGAGATGTGACAACGGACCGGGCGATGATCGTACGCTGGCGGGCGGCGGTCGTCGGAATTTTGGTCTTGGTATTCGGCTATTTAGCTCGAAGGCGGCAGATTCAGTGATCGGTTTAGTTTTGTATAGTAGTTGACTGTGTGAAATAATGTTGAGGTCAGAATGTCGGTATAGCTCGTTCTTGTTTCCGTAGTCTTGAGTCCGGAGTCTTGAAGATGTTGACTGGACTGCTGCTGTGACTGGAATGAATAATTTCGGTCGATCGTTCTCATTTTATACTCTTTTTTAATGTGACGAGCTTCTTTGATTGGTCGTCTAATCACATCTAGTCATTACGCGCTTGGTTGTGTTCGTGCATGTGCGTTTACGATCAGAGTATTTATTTTTACCGTACCGCTTATTAAACCTGTATTATTTATTGGCTCTGAAAAGAGCCGTTTTGGTTTACACTCCGTAACAATCTCTAATGTTTAATTTCAAAAATTGTCCAAAGACATATACATAAATAGATAGAGGTAAAACTACTCACGAATCTCAAAATATTTTTAGTTTAAATTTTTTATTAAAAAAATAATATTATACAATATCTGCTATAAATATTATAATGATGTTAAATTAATGCCAGAATTGAATTTATAATGTTTATTATTATTTTCAATCGACTAAGATGAAATTTTAAAATAATAATTGGTATTATTTTTATTATATTATTTTATGTGTAAATTAATACACATTTTCAATTCAATTAATTCTTCAATAAATTTAAAAAAATGTTATATATTAAAATGTAATATACTTTATTTAATATAATAAAAATTCGATTAATTGTTACATAAAAAAAAAAAGAAAATAGATACCAAGAGAAGCAGAACATAAAAAATAAAACTATTTAAATTGCACAAAATTAGTTTTTAATAAATATGCTTTTATAGTGAATATATCAGATGGGAAGAAAAGTAAATATAAATTAAACATTGAAAATAAATAACTAAGAGGGAAGTAAAATATACATTAAGAGAAGAAAATAAATTTAAGATAAAAATATAATATGGAGAAAACAAAAAATTTAATTATTTTCCAATACAGAAATTACAGTGGAGAAAATAATTTGTAAATCGATATGATAATATTATACTTATAATTTAGAAAAATGTGTATCTATAGTCAATTTAATGTTGACAGGGTAATTAATAATGTTTTAAAGTTATCAAGAAATCACACATTGAAGACTAGTTAGATGTAGCGATGTAGGAATTTTTATAAAACGAATTATAATTAATTAAATAATAAATTAAAATTATTAAATATTAAATATTTAAATAATACATTTTTATTACAATTTATTTTCAAATTTTAACCGAAGCAAAAACGTCTATGGGGGTTGTGTTTTACAATAATGTGTGTCTTTTTTTTATGTATAATGACACTTTTTCAACCCGAAATAATGATTCGACTTTCAAAAATAGCTCATATTTCCGGTTAGAACTTTATTTAAGTCATTTTTCGAATTTCTCAAAATTTCAGACCCTCTGGGATAGGAAAAACAACCAAAAAATTATGAATAACGGCATTTTTCAAGAAACTAAAATTTCGATGAATTTTATTTCAATATTTCACGATAACTAAGACAATTTTGAATTTAAAAACCTAAAAATTTTCCTGGATATTAACATAAATACAATTTATTTGTGATAAAATTTTAGAACCAGTACCCAAATTATTCTACAAAATATAGAACTATGAATATTTCCTAAAATTCTTGTTTTTATAATATATGTAAATAATATATGTTAATGTTTGTTAAACTTGACAATTTTTGGTTTTATGGTATACAAATGTTACTTAAGTATAATCACATATTACATAACATAATATTAAAATATTAGAAAAATTCCAAGTCTTAATTTTTTATAACTGTAATAAGTCGATATTTTTAGTGCAATCGATAATCTAAGAATCTACATAAGTATTCTTCTTATTATTTCTCAATACTTTTTCATTAATGATAAATAAAATTGACCAAAAATATTGAAAATTTATAAAAATAATACATTTTGCTTAACTCAGTTCCAATTAATTTTGAATATTTCATTTACAATATTTTTTTGTAACCGTTTAAAAGATAAAACGAAGAGCTAATACTGATGTGGAAGGAATACAGGTGTAAATAGGACAATGTTAAATTTTTATTATTATGTGAATGCAATGATAAATCATTACATTCGAAAAACGATTAAGAGCGAAGTACTGTGAAATTTGAGTATTTAAATGACTAAATTATAGGTTTTATGGATATATAATATATTGAAAGTAGAGACTAATACATGTAAAAATTTTAATCAATAGATAATATATTATCTGATAACCTTCGCTCAAAATCGTATAATTTATCATTGCATTCAAATTTTAATCAAAATTCAACGCTATACTCTTTACACCTGTATCCCTTCCTCATCTCTATCCCTTCTCTTGCTTTTTTAATTTGTAATTTATTTACGTATTATTTTTAATATTATTTATTAACCCATATATTACGTTTATCTTATAAGATTAAAAATTAATTAAATTTTTTTTAAATTATTTAAATCATACATTACAAAAATTGTTTTATATTAAATAGCAGTTTATATATATTGCAATATTGTAGATTTAACATATCTGATAAAATATAATTCAATCTTATCGATATATAAATATATATTGGTTTATTTTTCAAACGTAGGTACTGGCTGTATAATAGTACCCAACATAAGAAAAACGTCGATAAAACGCAATTATAATTTAAATAATATATTGAATAAACGTCAATGACTATGAAGATTTAATATTCCATATTTTGTTACAATTAGTTAGTTTTTTTAGCTCCATAGAAACGAAAACGTAAATAATAGTAAACTATACTTTTGGTTGTGTTTTTTTATCACAAAACATCCGAATATTTAATTTTCCAGGTATTATACAACCATTATTATATGTATTAACTTCATAGTTCATACACGTATAACATATAAAATACAGGCAATATTAATATATCCATTACGTGTCATTAATTATAGATATAAAATAATTATATATCGTTTAATTTATGTAAAAAAAATATATATATATTTCATAAATTAATAAGATATTAAATGGTTTATAATTTTTTTTTATTTATTTAGATTTATTATATTGATAACATTTCTATTTAGTATTTGAATAAAAATTATTTCTCTAATTACATCCATATAATATTATGACACATGAATTGTTTAAAGTTTTGACGTGATGAATGGAATGATAATTATTAATATAACAATGACCGTACTCAACTCCTGCACGTGAAAACTTTATAAACTACTTGTAATGTTATCATAGACAACTTGGTAACCATTGTGTATATTACCTATGCTGTGACGGCCAATATTATAATAATATTACACGACAGATCGATAATTTCTGAAACCATTATAAATCCAAAATATAATAGAATAATAAAAAGAATGAAGGTTATCATTAAACAGTCTCATCTATTCTGTGCTGATGTGATACTCTCTTAGAATATGGTAGGTGTGCATCGATATATTATAATATAATATATAATAATATTATGTTTGTTAAAATTATTATATATTATTATTATTATTATTATTATTATTATTATTATTATTATTATTA
>JAIUCT010000028.1:3202153-3213352 GCA_021307375.1 Tetraneura akinire
TTATTATTATTATTATTATTATTATTATTATTATTATTATTATTATTCATTTATCAATCATTTTATTGTACATATTATGTTAATTTATAATAATTTCTTAAATTATATTTCATTCACTGTGGTGAAAATGAAACTTTGTGCCTATTATACAATTTTATAGATATTCAAAAATTGAAAATATACGAATCAACAATGATATCGACATGGCTATGTGACCTAAGTTATGACTTTTTAGTTACCTATTATTAATTAATAATTACAAATCAGTCATAAAAATGAACATTACAGTATCGATTAAATATTATTATGATTTAAATATAAAATTAAAATTTGTAAAATATCTGATAACCGGGACTATAGAAAAAGAAACTTCAGTTACAATATTTTGTGGAATAATAATAATTAAAAATAACGTTTTTGATAATCTGTTTAGCGTTATTTTTTATTTTTATATATATATATATATATATATATTTTTTTCACGTTTATTAGAGTTGTTCAGTATCACAAAATGCACATGGCCTGCACATAACTTTTACGATAATAACAAGGTTACGGTGTAATGCGCATGTTGGCGAGTGATAATAATTGACAGTAATCCGTTAGCAAACAATTTAGAAATTATAACTGTAAAATTGACCAGCCAATTATGAAATCTAAATAAATATTTATACACAGTGATCAGAATTAAATATTAATAAAATTTGAAAATGGAATTGAAGACATAAATAATTCCAACCGTTTTTCGTAAATATTATGATACACTCGCCTACATGGTGTACCTATCCAAACTTCTTTATGACCACAGATTCTTGATCGCGTCATAAGTCGATGACAATATCCCATCACCTTGCAGGAAATAACGAAGCACACGACATAGAGCGCCATATCGCGAATTGTACCACGTTGTGCAACACAAAATATCATCAAAGATTTCCGATCATCGACAATAATCTAGTAGCGATTAATAAAAAAAATCTACGGTTATCAGTGCAACCGTCGATGTAAAAGTAACCACGGCCTGGAAAATAGTTCTGGACGTGTCGACTGACGCATCTACATCAATCACACGACTTCGGTAGTCAAATATTGTAACCCCGACACATTTCATCTTATCCTGATTGTTTTTCGTGGGTTTAAAACTATCGTCCAACGATATCTTTTATTTATTTCCTCCAGACAATTATTACAAACTATTCAATTATAACCCAAAATCATAAATAATAATTGTGAAGCACTTAGAAAAAAAATCCGAGTCGTTAATTTAATATATTCAAGTATATTCGCATAAATGAATGAAAATATTATTTCATATTCATATCAAAATTAATTTAAATAAATATGTTTTAATTCGATTTCTAAAAACAAATATTATAAATTTATAACGATATAATTTTGTTATTTCAGTTTTATTATCGTTATGCACGTGTATAATACTCGTTTATTATACGAACGGGACAAACACAACAATATCGTGCCGAGCCGATTTTAATTCGGAATCCGACGTTGTACGCGCAGATGACTAACCTAACCGTCCATATAAAAAAAAAAAAAAAAAGAAAAAGAAAAATGACATCGCGGTTGGCTTAAACACGCGGAAACGCACAAAGGACACCGCGCGTGTATTTGACGCGAATAAACGTTCGTTCGATCGGGGAGAGTCTCGGGGGCGGCATCGGTGGACCGTGAAGCAATTACGGAATTAGCGCACAATTATCTCGCGTGTATAATTTATACGTATCGCAGAACTGAACGAGTACGTGTGTACCTATTCGCATATTATTACCTATTATTATATTGCTGACGTGTGCGTGCAGAGAACGCAGAAAGGGACACCCTAAACACGACGTAATGTCGTTACGGCCTGGGGAACTCGGGTTATCGACACCATAAAGGATTATTCCTTATGCTCGTACGGACGCTGTTGAGCAGTCTGCGAGACCAATTAGTGAAAGGGGTAAACGGCGGTTGTTTAGCGAAACACGATGGCGGCTGCAATTATAATAAAGTAAATACGACGTATACATATCGAGTATTCTACGTATTTGAGGAATATTACTCGTTTGGGATCGATGAGTTAAGGACGGGCGGGAAAATTGGCTGAACAGGACCGAGTCGTTAGTACCCCCCGAATTTATACCCCGTCGGATTAAACGACGGCAGGACTCTTCAACGCTAAACGACGACAACGTCCTTTGCGGTTAAGCTGACGGGATAATCTCCCGGGGCGTACGTCTCTTCGCGTGGCACTACCGTCGTTTCCGGCGGTCGTCGTGCGTGCAATCGCGTCTCTTACGTCATTTTTACACGGTCCTCGAACTGTATAATTATATCCCGTCTCGTATTCTGTCGTTTCTCTATAGTTTTCTACCGCTACAACACGAGAATATCGACATATCGTGTAACTATCGAAACGAACGTGCGAAAACGACGTCGTATTTTTTCGACCGAAAAACCATCGAAAATCATTACGCGGGAAACAAGAGCAAAATAATAAATTTCTTGACGTTCACATTCTTACAATCGACATCGAACGATTAATACAGGTTTGGTTGGAAACGGGGGCGAATCGAAAAAGCGTTTGGAAATAATAACGAAATGCTATTGATATCATATATTTATAAATTTAATTTTAACTATTTATAGTATTCAATTCACCCAGGCGAACAATATACCGCGATACAATATAAAAGTTTCTATATGTGACTATATAATAAAATAATAATAATAATAATAATAATAATAATAATAATATGTTTATATATATTTATATATTTACGTATATAGATATCGAGAAGAGACATTTACTGCTTCAGTACTCACGTTGTACGACTCGCAAGGAAATAATCTCACGTCGACCATAAACTCGTTTATCATCTCAATATTTTGTAACCGCTTCGTTTGCCTTTCCGTTCTCTCCCACAGAAATCCACTCCCACGTATGTGCATATGAAAACACATATAAATAGATCGAATAACAAAACACATAATAATACACATTGCTTTGCACAATACAATCATCATTCGTGTGTACAGTTTTATATTTATGCGTTTCTTTTTTTTTTTTTTTTTTATATAGTTAAAAAGTAAAAATAACATTAGAACGAAAACCGCATCTTAACACCTACGCCCAGATTCTGATAATATGCAACTATTGCGTTAAATGCAATTACAGCAGAGATTTAAGGTTTCAAACCCACCCTGATATACTTTTTATCTATAATTGGAATAAAATTCTCATTATTAAAATGCGAACATTTTACATTTTTAGTACTTAGAATATTGCAATGTATAATTATAAAATTATTAGTTTTTCCTTTTTATGACCATGTATTTATTTATAATTTTTAACTAGGTAGTCAAAATAACACTGCAGTTCCTGTATAATGGGTAAACGTAAAAGTAATTTTATTTTACAAACTCAAACTTCAAATTTATCTACAGTCTTTTATACAAATAATGATATACCTACGACTTTTGGTATTTAGTTTATGGTATAATTTAAAATTAAACAACTTTTATGGTTTTAGAGTTTAGACGATCAAATATTTTAACTATAATGATATTAATAAACATTTTACTTTGCTTATGGTTATAGTTATACGGATGTTTTTACGAATGAAATGACTATAGTGTTTTTAGGAGGAAATCGAAAAACGTACATTTTCAAAATTAATTACTTTTTTGTTTTCAAAAACGCCAATTTCGTATTGACACGATATGATATAAATAGACAAAAAGTATAGAATAGATAAAAATTAATAAATAAATCAATGCCAGTTTGATTAAATTCGTTATTTTAAAAAATAAAACAAATAGACGTAGAAAAGGAATAACTTTTGGAAAATTTGAAGTAGGAATACTATTTTTTTATTTTTCTAGTACTAAAGAACTATTACTTATCATTTTCAAAGATTTCAGTTAAATTATTATCAATGAGTTCGGTTTTGTTCCACTTGAAATCAAAATAAAACTTTTTGGTATTCGTTGGCAGATAAAAATTAATATATTTTGACATTAATAAAATAATTTATGATGAACAAACTTTTTCAACGATACCTAATATCAAAAGAAACCAATATTAATTATTAATAAGAAAATAAATAAATAGTAGATATTATATTATATTAAATTATATATTTGTAATAAATTTGTAAGTAATTTCAGACTTGAAAACCTTTAGTCAATGACTCTATTCATGATGGCTTATTATATTCGTCGTTCCGTCTATTCTTATTTACTACTGTCGCGTGCAACTAAATTTCACAAGTATATACAACTATGGTGTGAACTCGACAGTAAAAATGCAACAAAAGTTTTACGAGAATAGTTGAATTTCACAATGAAATATTATTAATATCATTAGGCAGGTATTATAATAAATTAGTACTTTTTGTGAATGCATGCGAACAATTACGATACAACGCTTGTGTACACAAAACGAAGAGCAAGTTAGAACCGAATTAATCAAGTAAATAAAATCGAGACTTTGAGTCGTTAAAATCCGAAAGAAAAATAACTATCATTGGCCCAAGTGAGTATTCGGAAATCTTTTCCTACGTATATTTCTCTAAAAACTACCAATAAATTACATTAAAACCATACTCGCGTATACCAATAACATTATTTCCGCCAACAAGCGGTCTAATGAAATGTTCACCGTCAATGAATTATACGGTTTTCTATACTTTTTTATTTTTTATATATTATTTGTTTCACACTAACCGTTTTATTTTAGCCATTCACTGAATTGGCGTGTGTTTAGTTGGCCTAAAGTAATTCGTTTTGAGATTTGCCGGTTATATTAAATTGTTTTTACTGATGTTTATTTTTCGAATTTTAAATTTAAAAACTTCAAATGTGTAACATCGAATTTATTTGAAAAAAAAATACAGCTTGCTTAATAATTATTTAAACGTGATGATATTATGTTGTTAGCGGTAAGAAACGATAACTAATATAATATTACGATCCATTAAATTCAATAAGTAAATTAAGATTTTGGTTAATAATTAAAATTTCACTGAAGAGAAATTATTATAGCATTCAATTATATTTTTATTCACACAATATTTTCAAATATTGTCTAAATGTATAATGGTAAAATATAATTTTGTTACATAATTTTTTCTGTATCCATAAGATATTTTAAAGTTTCGTTTTATAATAAGTAATAACATTAAAAGATTATAGAATAGAAAATTACAGTCATATATTTTTATATGTACAATTTTTGTTGTTCGTCTCTCAAATGAATACAATTTAGTCTTAAAAATTTGAAAAATTAAAGAAATAAATATAAAATAAGTATACTATTCGTGGAATAAATTTTATTTATATATTTATTTTTTTATATAAAAATAATATTCTATGTTATATAAAATATATAATAAATAATATTATAGTAATAAAATAATAACAGTAAATAATATAATATTATCCACGTAATAACGTATATATACGTTCCTGTGAGTTCTGATGAAAATCAAGGAAATTTCAGTTATAGGAATTCAATTCAATCGAAACTACACTACCTATCGTGGATTTTTCTTCCTCATCTGAAATTTTCAATCCCGTTCACATATAATATTACGATCTGTGATTTGCAAGAATTTATGTAGGTATAAACATTAACCCCGACAAAATCTAATATTTATATTATCGTTATTACATGATTTAAAATTTTTAGAAATTCCACAAAAAATTTCAATAAACACGCAGTTGTAGTTAAAATATATTAATCTATAACTGGAGGATATATTTTTAGTTAGATAGTTCATAACTTTTTAGTTCACATTTTAGAAAAAAAAAATCAATAATTATTTTATATTTATTCAGTTTATATTTAATAAATAAATTGCATATTCGATGAAAATAATTTATATGTATAAATTAGTTATCAATTTATAAAAACATACAAATTTATGTAAACATGTTGTATATATTTTATATTTAACATTCTAACGTTTTTAACGATCAATTTAACAATTGCTGATTATTTTACTTATATTATGCACGAGTTGATTCCGTGTAATAATAAATAAATTATTTTTTAGATAAATCCTTCGAAGTATACACCAGCGAAAATATATTAAACATTATAATATCAACGAATTATTAGTCGTTTTAGAAATCTTGTTCGCAGTAGTTTCTTTTGCAATACGACAAGTATCTTCAGGATAATATAATATAAATTTCTACCAGAAGTTGATAAAATAACGTGTATTAACATTACGTCAAAATTAGCTTTAAAATCCATGTAATGGGTTACAAAGAACACGAATAACCTAATAAACAGAACATTACCCTCATTATCACCCTCATTATGTATGTATACCTACGTAGTACCTACATGAATATAATTATAAAATCGTACACGATAAATTAAGAATATTATACTTATAATTTGATGAGTATAATCGTTAATAATACTTATCAATAAATAAATAATATAAACCGCTTATACATTTATTATGTTAATAAAATATTAAATACAGTGATAACAGTCAATGTTTATCGTGGAATTAAATATTACTTTTCATGTGAAATATCACAAATTCGTATCGTTCGTACTCGTATTATTAATTTCTTAATATTGTACTTGAACTGACCTAATTTAATAATTACATTTCATAGTAATTATACTATGAAATGTAAACAAAAAGTTATTTTGTATAAAGCAATAATAATAATATTATCAACAAATAAATGGCCATAAAAATATCCAGTGTTATCATGGATATTAATAGCATTATAAATATTTTTAATTTATTATTAATGATAGTACCTATTGAAAATCACAGCAATTTCAGTTTATACTTTCTTTGGTAAAAGTCAATAAAACAACGAACTATCTAAATTAGTTTTTATACGTCTCAATTTGTTGTCTAGTATAATGTAGTTGAATAAACGATTTCATTACAGCTTTTATTTATCTTCCAAAAACTCTAGAATTTTTATGGGTACATTTCTTTATTTAAGTTAGATAAACCTTTGACGGAAATAGTAGATACAGTGTATAAATAAGTAGACGTTCTCACCTCAAAGTAAATTCACATTATAATATTTTATTTTTATTTTTTTTGCAATATAAATATAAATTTGAGTATTATATTGTCTACGTTAAATCTGTAATTTTAATCATCGATATCAAAATAAACATTTTTGATTATTATTATTTTAGATTCTGGGCGAAGGGAATAATAACATATTAGTTTTACAATGATGATACAGTCTTTTTTTTATTTTTTTATGTTTAGACTATTTTTTTTTTTTTTTTTTTTTTTGCCAACACGCCCTAATAACATATTATAATTCCGGAAGTAAAATGAATGTAGTTGGTGCATAATTTAGATCATTTTTGTATCTACATTATATTTTTGGAATAAATTAATCTATTTTTAAATTATATATTCTAATTTTAGATTCTTAATTAATTTTATAATTAATAATTTATTAATTAAATAGGTATATATGATAAAACTACTTATATTTTTTTTTATTGCATGAATTTATGATATAATTTGTTATTTTCATATAAGCTAAGCTTATTTAAGTTAATTGTAAACAAACTTTTTAAAACTATGTTTAGCAACAAGTTTTATAAAGTTTAAATAGGATAATTCAAAAACACAATTTTACATGTTCGTCCATAACTGAAAACTAAGTAAATAATGTCATCCGTCACATGAGAAACCCTATAAGTTGACATTCAAATTGAGTATATTCTGCATTAATATGACAAAACTCTAAAAATAACTATAAAAGATACATAATATTATTTATAAAAATGCAAACTTTTAAATAAAAAGAGTTCCTAATATTTTATTTATTTAAATTTAAAAAAAAATCCTAAACATTATTACTTTTATTGAAGTTTATATATATTAAAATATAATAAGTTATTAAAAAAAAATTAATTTTACAAATCTATTTATATAATATATGTGTGTGTGTATATAATTATAATATTCGAATAAATAAATAATTATAAATGAGTCAACAAACTATAAGATATTTTAAACTACGGTTTGTATGATATTAATAAATACATTTTAATATATTTGCAGATACTGACTTATATTTAAATATAAAAATAAATATATAAAATTTAATTTTTTTTCCAAAATCATAATCTTGCTGAAATATTAATTTCCATGGTAATTATTATTTACCCAAAACATGAATTTTATACATTTACACAAGTGCAATGAATTTGTAATCAACCATTTAATATATTTATTTACGAGATTCATAAAAAAAATTTAGTATAATTTAATTGAAAGAAGAGTAAATAGAATAATATAAATTCACTATTCAACCAGTAAATATCATAATAATTTATTATACCTAAATAAAAACTAAAAATAAACTCGCGTTTTATTGAAAGGAATATAAAAAAAATGCACAAGGTTAAATTACAATATTATTATTATATAAGTCTAGGTACCTACATTAAAGAATTACTCCAATCGTATCAGTAATGATTTTAAAATAATCTAATTAATATTTTTATGAAACTCACATTTTATTACGATACCTATTTTGAATATGTAATTGCAATCAATAAAAAATGGAACTGTTCAGTTAAATCAATTTAAAAAAAAAACATTCAATTTAAAAAAAATAAAGAATACACTCATACTAATTTATTAATTAGGTATATTATATTATATAAATAATTTTTTTTTCTTTTAATCAGAAATTTCATATGAAAGGAAAATTTGATGAAATTAATAATTTGTTACAAATTTTACTATAATTTATCATATTTCACTGATCTGTCTTTAATTTAAAACTAATATTATTAGTCATCATTAGTAACTATTGTAGAAGAATTAGAAGTATTAATATTGTATAACATTATATTATACCTACCAAATAATAAAAAATGTATACGACCAAACATCTTATTATTGGTTTTTCGAACTTGACAAATTACTCAATTATTTCATAACACCATCAACAGATTTTTGAAGAAGGCTTAAGAATGAGTTTACCAAATTTAACAAGTTTATACATTTTTACATCGAATCTGGGTTTTCATAATATTACCTACTATTCTACACGATGTATATTATAAAATATTATATATCTATCCCAAAGCCATAAGTTTAAATTATACATATCATATATATTTAAATTTTTCCCCGAAATTATGATTATTATATTAATTTTCAATCACAGATAAATTTCCTGTTTTAATATATTTGTAAATTATCGCAATACGCATAATATTATAATCGTTTGCTAAATATTAAACGTAACGTAATTATGTAATAAAATAATGTCACTTAAAAATTAGTAAATGTTTTTAACAATTATTTTGGACACGCTATATTTTTAGGTTAGATGCAGACGTAATAAACTTTATACCTACAAGACAAACAATCGTCATGTATCACAGGTACCAGACCGTGTATTTTGTTTCGCTGCGCACAAAATGTGTAAGATATAATATATTATATCTTTTTACCTAATCATTGTAATATAATAATACGTCTACTAGTTCAATTAACAGTTAACAACTTCTTCACGACCGCGACAAAGTCTTCACTCGTGCGTTACACGCGCATTGTCCTTCGACCCATTATTGGCATTGTATACCAAAATTTAAACGTAATTCCATAACTTCAAAACAATTCCTACTGTTAAATTATATAATATAACAGTAATTATAAAACCACAGAAAATATAAAGGTACCTCTATGTTTATATGCATGTGTATGAGTATGTACGTATTATACACTGTAATCTGACAATAGGGTAAGTAATAAATTACAGCCACACTGTATGATGATAATGCGGGTGGTTATATGAGGGTGGTTTGGTGGATTTTAATAATTCTCGTCGTCGGCAGCGGAGGCAGTAACTTTGTTAATCCGACCCGAAGGACCATTGTCCGAATCATAACACAACCCAGAACCCTTTCTACCTCCTTTATCGTTACACACTCGATTTTTATATACATACATATATATATTATATATGTATTGTTTTTAGTTTTATTGTAACACCTCCCCAATGCGACACCGAATGTTTCAAATATTTGCATTTGGCTATTACATTGTTCTTATAAAACTAGATATAAACCAAAATTTCTAAAGAGCATTTGTAGTCAACGTGTGTTATTTATACCCAGCTAAAATTCATAAGAGAGTATTTTTAAATAATAATAATACATTTTTGTGCTAAACATTTTATAATTAAATATTTTATTCGTACCAATCTAAATATAAACAATGGAAGTATAATGATTTTTATTTAATTTATTACGAATTCTATTGTTTTTATACGTAAATATTAATTTTCATTTAAAATATTTACATCCATATGAACTTCAACAATATTACATTATTAAAATTCATTTTCATATATTTTAACAATACAAAATAAATGTATAGGTAACAAAATAAATTTACATTTACACCTCAAAAATTTATTTAGAAAATATTATATATATTATTTACAATTCTTAACAATAATATTTTTTATAACCTCTAAAAAATAATACCTTGTAAGACTGAATATGACAGTAAACTTAAATTAATCAATTTTTAAATTATAATGATAAGTATAAATATATTTTGAACATAAAACATCTTAAAAAATAAATCAATTTCGCAGTATTTATTATAATTAGATTATTGGCAATAATATTTATTTGGTAAACTTAAAGATTCAAAACTAAATATAGTAGTTAGTTAGCTTACTAAAAATTGCATAAGTTAAATCTAATATCATTAAATCATTATATAATACTGCTACAAATGCTAAAAGACCTCAAAGTTTAGCAAAGTACCATTGTTTATAATGTTCCTAACTTTTACCACATTGGTGACTAAAAATAAAATAAGAACGTTATATAAAATATTTTAAACATATTATCCATATGCACATGTTCTGTAGTCTAAATTTGTAAATAATTATTCCAGCGAACTTTTGAAAATCAATAATAAATTTCTATTAAATATAAAGCGAGTTTAACGTATATACAAATCTTTAATAGATGAGAACTAAAATTGGTTAAATCACATATAGATTATATCCAATGGATTTATTACAATTATTATTATTTATTTATTGTTCGTAAAACGAATGGTACGTTTAGATTTATTATTTATTATAAATTATAACATAGTTCAAAATTATTATTATTATTATTATTATTATTATTATTATTATTATTATTATTATTAT
>JAIUCT010000028.1:3213362-3247749 GCA_021307375.1 Tetraneura akinire
ATTATTATTATTATTATTATTATTATTATTATTATTATTATTATTATAATAATTATTAATTCCAATATTTAATATTATGATCATTTTGATGAAGTATAATGGTCAACTTTTCACTTGCGATTTCGGAAACTTTCAGAATTAATCATTGATGGTCACTGTAATATTTTGGGTCGTTTCCGTGTCTACAGAAAACGGCGAGATCCGGGGCTCTTGTAAATCACGACCATCGTTCCGGTACCATTTTGTTAGCGCGTGTAAACGTTTTATGAAACAAATTAATTATCATCGCCGCAGCCGCCGCTTTTACATGCAAACAATGAGGTGACCGATTGGTACACGAAGTCGACACGAGTGGCCATTTACGCGGTTCTCTGCGGAAACTTGTATACATTATAATATTATATTGTACGTACACCGACCTTATAACGGTGTAACACGCGTTTTTTGCACACTCCATTTCCGCAATAATTATTACAATCTATACATGACGTTTTCACACGTTGTACAATGAGCAATAAAGCAAATTTCGAGATCGATTAACAAGTATTTTTGCAAAAATATTCCGCTCGTTGGAAATCATATGATTATCGTTATTGTTATTGTTTTTTTTTCAAACGATGAAAAATTAATTCCACAATTCGTACAATTAATCGTAATTTATTGTTTCAAAATAACGAACGAATTCGTGTTCGACAATTTTATTACAATTTACACCGTTATTATTCGGTTGGTGTACGGCCGTCTGAGCGCGTATACAAATAATTATTCTATCAACACTTTAGTATTGGAGAACAGTCAGCATTTGCGTAAACGTCCGTATTGTTAGGTTTCTCTTTTATTATTATTATTATTTATTTTTTTTATTTTATTTTTTTGTCTCTTTCTCCCTCGAATCCCCGTGGAGACTATTCTGCATTGTCATCAGTAAGTGTGGAAACAATGAAAGGGTAAAAGCGAGATAGCGACAGAAACAAAAAAAATAAAAATAAAATTATATTTCCAACCGAAATTATAACTAAACGTGACGACATTTGAATGCACAAAAGGAAAAAGGACTGACCGCCAGCGCACGTACTTTGAATTTATTATTCAACGGACCTTTTCGGTGCGGGTAAAAGACCACGGAGAAGAAACCCCGGGGAGGTACAGGATTTAAAGAAAGGATTTCGCAGAGAAGGTAGGATACAAAAAAATATATATAATATATTTTCATTCACGAATAAAATATATAATGTTCAAAATTTATACGAATTTAATATTATTATTATCATTTTGAATTGTTTTAAGTAACGTTTTTTTTATAATTTTATAAGTACTCGAATGTCTATTTTAAATATACAAATCTATGTGCAATAAATGTTTATTCTCTAACTCGACACAATTATATTCTCTGTAAATAACGTTAAAATAAAAATGTTTATTTCACAAAATCTAACTCGTATCGAACTATACTTACAGTCGCATGTATTCTATTTATCTACGTAAATCTGCTACGTTGCAGTTCAATGGCTAATTGAATTCCATTACTTACACATCTTTATAAAACTGTGAACTTTCACGAGTGGATATATATAGAAAAATAGGTAGGTACTACACTAAAGACGATTTCCAGTTTTTAGAATTTACGCGAGTAGAAATCTTAAAATGAAAATTTAATTATTATCATCCGTAGTTTACACTTTTAGAAAACCTAATCAACATCATATTATTCGAAAATATTTTATAAATATATAATAATACATAGTACTCGTATAATAAAATACACGTTTTACCTATGAAAATTATTAACAGTCTGATATCATTGTAGCGATTATATTCCTTTATCACAAAACTGTACGAGATAAGTATTAATATTAAATCAAGTATTTACAGTTGACAACTAGAGATTTTAAACGTTATTCATATAATATATTATAGGTACATAAATATTATAAAAGTATATCCATTAAACAATTTTTAAATTTTAAATTTTTAACACTGTTTGAGTACCTAATATATTCATATGCGTACTTTATTAAATTCTGTTTAGATAATGAGAATAAAAAAATACAATAATAATATACTACAACTTTATTAAAAAAATGATTAATTATTTACTTTTTTTCAATTTACATACCGGTGCTTTAAATTAAATATTCATTTACGTTATGCATTCAATAAAAATGAATTTTATTTATAAATAACATGTCATGAGTACTTTCTAACGTACTATAATACGAGTGTAATATAATATATTATTACTACACGTGTTATATTATATTTACAAATTTACTTCACGTCGATGTTTTTATCATTATTTACAAAAAAAAAAAAAAAAAAAAAAAAAAATACGTATTGTTTAATATTACACAGTAATGCGTAAAACCAATAGCTCATCCCAACTACAAAACAATAAATTCGATAATGTTATTTTTATATAATGAATGCTTCAATGAAAATCCATAAAAAGATAAAATTCATAAATAAATTTCATGGCGTAATAAATTCACAACTGTCAAAAATCACAATGTGAAATGAAAAAGACAAAAATATGATGTGTAATAAAATCCCATTCTACATTTTTGCATAGTAATGTTGGTTTTCAAAAGATTTATTAAAAATAATATTTTTAAATATTCATAAAATTGCACGTAGTACGTTTACGCATTGCCAAATAAACATGTGGTAACAACTTATAAAGAATTCTTTGATAAAAAATAATCAAAATATATAAACAAATACATTATTATATTTTGTAAGCATTGTATAATTTCAGTGCAATAAGTACATTTCAAATTGTATTGGATTTCCGATTAATTTCAAGTTCTATAAATAGAATATATAATGTACATTTAACATGTAAAAATGTATAATTAATTCACAATTCGTATAAATCATATTAGTTGTTACGTGGAAAATAAATAGATGTGGAAAATTTAAACAGAAGAACATTTGATAAATTATGTAATGTATAATAATTATTAATTAATATAGCTCAAATACAAAAAATAATTACAAACAAATCTAGGACATATCACACATCACTAGGACGATATTATTTCAATATAATATATTGATATTGAACAATTATTGACAGTGTAAAATTAAATGCGAGTAAAGTCTAATAGTGAATCGATTGACATAAACAAATACGATGGATATTTTAAATTTTTTAAATAAATCTATACATATAACACGATCAGTTTGTTTGGATTCAAATTTGATTCGTGTCTATTTTTAAATAAAAAAATAATTTAACGAATTAAACGTATCATGTCGGATGCGTTAATATATTTTAAAACGCTTGATATAAGACAACAATAATAATAATAAATATAATATCAAGTTATTTGAAGTGAATGATGACAGCGATTAAGCTCAAAAGTAATTTTGTTTGAACAAAACGCACGGTACGAGACGTTAACGACTTTTCTACGTGGCTCAGACGCGTGCCGGAAATTGATGTGTAGCGAGTACTTTACATGTCGAACAGTTTCGTTTCTTTATAAAAGTATAATAATTTTTTTTTCGAAATTGTCCCGACGGACGTCACCGAAGAAATTCAAAAACGCGATGTCAATAAAGTTTTACATTTTGTTCTCGCAATTTTACGATATTTCCAACGCAAAATACATTCATACGAATAAAAAAAATTATTTTTTAAGGCATTTAATTTGAATATAATTTGACCGTTCTACACCTACGTTTTGTATGTGGCATAGCAGTGAACTGCCGTTTAGAGTGTTTAACTCTTGAACAACGAAGGTCGTATACAGGGCACGCGTCAACGTCAAAAACGTATCGTATTAATTATTTTTTTTTTTATGTTTTTTACTCAATGATAATTAATCAACGTTTCGTATCATTTATTTTTTTTTATTTTTTGTGGAATAATTCGTAAAAATAAAATATACGACGCGACATAGAAGAAAAATATGGATGTGGTTTGTGTATAACTAATAACGTACACTGCACAGATAGTACAGAGTATTTGGAGACGACGTTTGTTGATTACGTGAACCGTGAACCGAGAGGATATGTTAGAGAATTATAACGTGCACTCTAATAAAACTATATATACGAAGTCTCTCTATTCGTGAAACTACCGATGCGTGTAGAATATTAAGTTCCGTACAATTAATGCACCCTGTACACAATAAACTACAATTAAAAAGACACCAATAAATCAATCAAACGCAAAATTGAAAATAATTATATGTATTTATTTGGTTATTTTTCCAAAACGCAGAAAACTGTATTAAAACATACAATATCAGTATAATAGTTTAGTCTATTAAATTTTTTTCGATCGAATCAAATCGTTTATCGACCATAATAATTGCCGATTCTGACCCTTCATTTACTATGCCATAGTCCAAGTTTCGGTTCTTTCGTTAACTTAGTTAACCTATTGCTATTATTATTAATTATATTTTTAATATTATATTAACTATTCTATATTTTATTTTTTGTAAATATTTAAATTTTTGTTAATATACTGATGTCATTTTATTCTTGGGCTTGTCCCCGTTTTTGTTAAAAATAAATAAATAATAAATCATCGATCAAATCGTCGTTATGATATTTTGCATAAGTAACATAATACAATTTTAATAAAAAATAATAATAATATTATGCATTTTTTTGTTAGCTCGTATAATTGTATTGTATTATTTGAAAAGGTTTTTTTTTAAAAAAAAAAAATTGACATTCATCGACAGTAAATTATTAACACTTACACGACGCTCCACAATTAATATTCGTTTAATTTATTTTAGTTAGAAAAAAAAATGTTTGATCTTTGTTCCATATTCCAGAATAGAATACCTAATTGTTATAAAAATATATACTAATTTATTCGTTCGACTGTTAAAAGAAACTGTATTTAACGTGATATAAATTTTATTTTTTCATGGAAATTAAATAATTCATAAGTCTTTTGGAATTTAAAAACTCCACGATAATTATAACCGTAATACTAATTATAATAATAATAATAATAATAATGATAATATTTTACTGTCATAATCGGAAACGACAATTAAAATGAAAAAAAAAAATGTATTTTTATTCCAGAGTAGTCTTCATCGTGTCAATATGACGTTAATATTTTACGTTTCGGTCGTCGTTGTTTTTAACAAATAACCGCGTTGTGATAAGGACCGTTAAAATATCAAACGAAATAAATACATTTATAATAATAATATTATATTATTTAAAAATATCAACTGTCACCGAACTAGCCAAAATTCATTATAAGCGTTTCAATAGCCGACTAACCCAACATCCAAATCCTCTTATTACTCAACTCTCTTCCGCAACAATCCCAGGCAACCCTAAAAAAAGACTAAAAAGGCAGTGGTGTCGTGACCTGCTTAAATAAATAGAGAAAAAAAAAATATATATATATATATGTATGTGTGTGTGTATATATATATGTGTGTGTATGTATATATGTGTATATAGAAGTGTGTACTTAGTCTAACTACTATCCTGTCGAAATATCTCCATTGGGAGGTCTCTTCACTCAGCCATTCCTGTCAAATTATATTTTTATTTTATCAATTAAGCTTATTGTTCAAAATTGTTACAGATTGCTAAATAAAGAATTAAGTTAAAAAAAAAAAAAAAAAAAAAAAAAATATTATTGATAAGACGACGAAAATGTGAAATACGTGAAAGAAAATACGTCCACACGTTATGCAAATATTATTGACGAGACGTCGGAAATTAAAATTACGATTACTGCTCACGATGCGCATCGAACTATCGACCCGACAATTTTAACGCGAACCGACGGAGACGACTTTGATTTATCGCGTTTGCACAGATTAATGACGTAGTCGATGGTACATGATGTTTATAGTCGTTGTAAAACAAATTTATAATATATTCAAGTGTATAATATTATAAAATCATAAAAGTAATATAAAGTGTCGTCGATCCGACTCTGGGGATGTTCGTGTTTAATAAAAAAAAAAAAAAAAGTGAAAAAAAAAATATTATATAATATTATCACGAATATTACACGCCGTTATTTGCAAAACGACTTAAACCGACGACGTTATTAAAACATGTGCTGTTTGAAATGAAATTTTATTTGTGAGAAAAGCAACCGCGTGTCGGTTATAAAATCGGTCGGACTCATCGTTCCCACGACGAACAAAATTAATATTATTCCCGATATCACGTTTTATCTAATTAATAATATTAACAGTTATTGTAATATTTGATTTTAAAGACGGCGAGTTGTATAGGCAATTCTGCTACTACTCTGTGCATAATTGTAAAAATTGCCTATGCATAAATAATCTTTTTTTACGGTTTACTTCTGGAACACGTTTGTTATTTTCAAAATTATTAACATTTTTGTATTCTTATTATCTCGTATTTTTATAAAAAATTTAAAAAATTGATTAATTTAATTTAAAAAATAAAATTCTATTTGATAACTATTTATTTGTGAATAACAATTTGTTTATTATGAAATAAAATGTTATGAAATGCCACATGACATATTATGATTATTACATACCTATTTTATTATAATATTTCTTACAATTAATGTTAGTGATTACGCTGTTGGTCTTTCCAACGAATTCGTTTATTCTGTATTATAGATTTATAGGTAGTCTTATATAAGACCTAAACTTTATGTCTTCTAGACCTAAACGCGAATCATTTTGTCATCCATCCATATCAATAATGTATAATATACCCGTTGGCCGCTGTAATCATTTGTGATGAAATAACAAATGGTTTTTTCCTGTGGCTGTAAATTAAATATATAACTTGCCAAGTTTACTCCCAACGTTCGATCAATAACCACAAATTGGAATTGAATTTTTAAAATTTTAACCTATAAACATTTTATACTTGCTATATTATAATATATTATACAAATGGTGCTAAAAAAAAGAAACAAAAATGAACTGCTAGGTATCGGTTGATCTTATATTTTTTTGGTAAATAATTTTTATTCTTATTATACCTAATATTGAAACGTGATAAATATAATGCAATATAATATCGAAATATTCAATAATTCCTATAGTTACATAGGATAATCAATTTTTTCCCCGAAAAAACACAAGTCATCCACGTCACATGACATTTTAAATAATAAATTTAAATAACCAATACCTAGCTCAAAATTCACTTTGTTCGCATTTCATAGTAATTAATAATTATATATTTCCAGATTGACACATTCAAGAAGACTAAACTGTCGTAGCTGATCAATGAACACGAATTATTCAATTTGGTCACTCACAAAATACCCTTATAATATATTCTAAGAATGAAAATAACAATAATAATATAGAATGGCAATAACGATTTTATGTATGTCGTTATAAACCAATTGTTTTAAGCATTGTCTTTTAGTCGGATAGTTTAGACATTACCATATTATACAAAATACAATATAAAATAACGCGAAGAACTTCCGTCGTAAATACAAAATGCGCGTGATTATAACTTCTTGATCTCGGAGTAGTTTGAAACCATTATCGTGTTTCCGAGTTGAATGTTTTATAATATGAATATTGTATATATAAAAAAAAATAGATAATAGTTATTTCAAAAAGTACACACTTTCGCGAGACATTTATTATTATTTATATTCGTTATTTGGATGTATGAATTTTAATTTCAATTTAAATATATACGGATTAGTATAACAAAAAATAACGTAAGTTATAAATAATTATTCTGAAACTTTATTCTTTGCATCTAATTTTTATGTACTCTTACTTAATGCATAAAACTGATATATTGTACGTAATCTCCAAGCTCAAACTACATTATAAATTTCAGACAAAAATATAGTAATCTTTTTTTTTTTTTTCAATTTTTTTTAGTAAATTATTTTTGGTATATTTAAAAAAATGTTTGTCGTGTATAATATAATATGCATATTATACGATGCACGAACGATTATGTTTTATTTGATCGCGAACGTTTATTTTAACGTAATTAATTAACGATCAAATGACTCTTAATTTTCAGATTAATTTTTAAAATAATATTAACACTATATTGATAACGACTGTGCGTAAAATGTCGGTTAAAAATTGATTAATTCCAACGCGTGAATAAAACATAATATTATAAATATAATATTAAACTCGATTCCCCAGGTAACACACTATAATGATACAGCGTAGTAATTTGTTCTCCGAAAATAATCGTCACGCGTTCTCGATTTTAATAATTAAAAAAAAAAAAAACGTTAAATCGGACGTTAAAAACGACGAAGCGATAATAAAATATCGAAATAATTCTTCGTTACGGTAAAATTTTGAAAACAAACGCCGCTATCTGTTCGCGATTCGGTCGACGACTATACGTACCCGTATAATATTATAAATTCGATATTAAAAAATATAGATCAATTTTTATGTAAACGCGTTTACGGTGAAAAACTCGAATGGCGTTCGCATACGTAATATTATTACCTATATTATAACCTCTCGTACGTGTGCTGTATATCGTATGACATAAAAATAATATTATTATTATTATTATTATTATTATAACACGTCGTTGTTTACCGGACGAAAATCTGTGCGTCGTCGAATATTCGATTACGGATATAAATCCGTGGTACAAAATACATATTATATATTATATTTATATTATTATATAAAAGGGTTTTGGCCGGCGGCGGTACCGGATATCCGGCGTGTACCCTATTCGTCATCTCGCGGTTACCCGGGTATTGATGATAATACGTAATATATAGCTGGTGCGTGAACGAAACGCGCATTCGTCATTTTATTATTTACGAGATCGAAACTATCTTATAATATTATTATTCACTATTTTTCCGTACATTATTCACTGTCCAAAGGCGCGAATGGATAAAATTCGGCTCCTCCCGACGTTTCCCGACGTATTCCCCGACCCTCTCCTCTATTTATTATGCGATCCTTCCTGTGTCCGACCGACATTATTCAGTCGTGGTCGTGTCGAATATATTTTTTCTAGGTTACTTTTTTTTTCCCGCTCCTATTCGTTTATTCGTTTATTGTTCCTCGTTTTTCTCTGCGAATCGTACACACGTTTAATTATACGTTTAAACGTTTCGTAAGATTTACATTTTAAAATCCGAGCGAACGTAATTTATAACGGTCAAAAGTTTTAACCTTACAAATCGACTACCTTGGATTATTTAAAAATAATTATACGATATAGACATACAAGGTTCGTTACTGTACGTGTTACGTTAAAATGAAGATTTAAACGCGACGACAGATCATCGCGCGTTCGAAAAACAATTTTGAACAAAGTTTTGTCACGTGTACCGAATTACCGATAGTTACATTTTTGGTTATTACCAAAAACGTTAATTAATACGACCTAGGTTTAACTTCAAAATCAAAGTATCGATATAACAATTTTATCACTTACGCAAAAAAATAATAATCGTTCAAGTCTCTATAACTTATAATAAAATAACTAATAAGTAAAATGACGATGGTCAAAATTATATTTTCCACGAATTTAACCTTTTTTTGGTCCTATAAGAAAACAACGTACCGACTTAGTTCTTCTTTAAATACTTCTTTATCCGAGTATACTCTTATATTCACAGTAGTCGAACCACTATAACTATGCCCCCAATCGTGTTTTTACGTAATATAATTTATAAAAAAATGTATAATATTTTTCAAATGTTTAATTCAAACGGACCAAAAATTGTTTGGACATAAATTTAATGCGTATCCGTGCCAGTGTTTACGATAATCGCATTTAACAAACTATATTATATAGATTAAAAGTAAATGTGACGAACAAAAATGGCAGGACATCGTATAATAATAATATTATGGTACGTATATAACGCTCGGACGTATTATAGAGAACTCTCGTTTTTCGTCCGTGAACTCGCATAATAATTCAATGACCCGTTCATGAACACGGTCTCCATTTTCTCTATTTCTTTCACCGACTATATGACAAATTATATACGTATATCATTCGTGTAGAAACGTAAACGGCTGGATTCCGTAGATTAAATTCGCCTTTAACCAACAGCAGCAGCAGCAGCAGATTGCTAAAAATAACCATTCCGCCTGTATCCGCGCACACACGTGTGTGTATTTTCTGAAATACGATGACAGTGGTAACGGTTAGAGAAAACGTCTTTGGAAACGATTGACGAGAATAAAGGTCGTAAAATGTTAAATTACTATAATTATTATACGGATGTAATTATTATGTTTTACAATCGCAATATTTCGATTAAAACGCGAACGTTGTAACATCATCGTAGTACCTACTTATTAATATAATATAGCGCTTAATTTTAAACGTTACGAATATCGTCTAATCAATTATTACGATCTTTTGTGACCAATACTAATTTTACTATAATAATAATAATATATTTCCGAATATTATATCTTGGCTAAACTTCTGATCCATTATTATTATCCATATATTTTCTATGACACTTTGGGGGCAAATTTATTAAAACTTTTAAGAACTTTTTTGACTTGACAGCTCTTTGCTTTTAAACGTTATATTTAATTTTCTTTTAACTGATATATGACAATTATTTTATTTTTAGAAACTTGAATTTTTTTTTTATTTTTTTTTTTTTTTTTGATAAAAAAAGTTAAATTTGTTATATATAAGTAAATCATTTTAATAATGTTGGCAAATGTACTACGTATATCTTATAGGATCTATATTCTATTATTATTGCCACCGAGTTATACAATATGACATAAACAAAATAATAATGATTGTTTATTTGGTTGCACCAAGTAAGGATCCAATCGCAATTAATTTTAATTCCGGATTAGTTGTTTTACCCAAAACATCGACCGATATAGTAAATTTTATCATTTTAATACGGTTATTGGTAACATTTTAAACCAACAAAATTTTAATTGGTGTATAGATAAATATTAGATAAATAATAACAATAATAATAATATAAATACAAAGTTTCAAATATATTGAATAAAAACCTTTATTTGTTATTTGTATCACTTTATTCTAGTATTATTTAATAATTATAATAATATTTCGAGTGATTTTTTACAATATTAAAATAATATTACTACGATAATATTGAACATAGATTGTAAACAACGTGTAATTATATAAAATAAAATTATAAATAATGGATATGCATAAAAATTTTCATCGATTTCACGTTAAAATCATTTTTTCAAAATTTGTATATTTATCAGATAAGTTATAAATGTTATCACTTGATTAATACGAGTATATTAGTATACGTTTAATTTAATAATATTAATAGAATATTATTTACACGACTATACAGACTTCGTATTTTAATTTTTGTTGAATAATAATTGTGCGCGTTTTAAGCAAGGAACATTTGTTACATTATTATCATTGTACTCGTAAATAATTTTACTAATACGTAATTATATTAAATATGATTTATAGCATGTCTTAATTTAAATATTAATTATTTTACACTAAGTATTTTTATTATAATTGTATAATATTAAATTAGTTCTTTCTAAATTGCCTTATTAAAACATGTATAAATATGAATAAACGATCGAAAATAACCCTAGGAGTAGTTAAAATTATATTGAATATTTCTGATATTTTAATGGAAATACTTATCTATATTATTAAATAAATTCAAAATATTTTTTAAAAAAAATATGAATATAATTACTGTCGCAAAGAAAACTAATTTATTTCAAACGGACCCATATATGTTTCCTTCATACCCACATGTATATTATCTTCTCTGATTTTCTCTTTTTTTCTCTCCCATTCAATAGCGAGGTAACTTCACCCTACGAGCTGGTATCTCTCGATCTTTAAATATCATAACCCTAATTATTAACAAACAAAAATTTTATCTGTCTGTGGTTAAATTTCTTTACAAAGGCAAATAATATTGCCCTCGTAATCCTGGTTTTCATCGGGTCCTCTGCAGCCTGTATATTGTTTAATAGAGCTTTGTATAAAACTATTATTACATCGAGGAAAAAAATAATTTAAATTAGACCGTCCATCATTTTGTATATTTCTATTCAATTTAAAAATGAATTTTGTGATTAAAAGATTATTTGCACATTATTCAATTATTACGTTATATTATTATATAGTTAACTATTAAAACTTATTATATTGTTAAAATTAATATAGAAAATTGTTGAATATTAGCTAACAAACATTATGGTTGTAGTTTTATTTTACAAATTTTAAAAAAAAATTATATTCCTAACATCATAAAAAAAAAAACAAATAATAAAATATTCGGTTACGTTTTAATTTAAAACCATATTATGACTTATTTAAAATAAAACACAGTATTCAATCATCCATTTTATATATTATAGAATACTTATTTGTATAAATATAACTATAAACGTATTACGTATTAAACATTTTTTTTTTTTTAGACAACTTTTTAACCGACGACCAATAATATTGAATTAAAATATATACATTTAAATTTTATTTGTTTGTATCCGTTAATGCTCGTGAATAATATGACGAATTTTATTTTAATTTAATCATAATATACACAATTTATCATAATATAATATTTAAGTACTCATTATAGTCGTTATTGGCTATTGATTTCCTGTATAAAATTAATTAGGAATGTTTCCTTCTACTCTATTCATAATTAAATGAAATAAAATTGTATTTACTCGTACCTAATTATCACATTATTCACAATATCCAAACCAAACATGAGTAGGTACTTTTTTTAGTATTTTAATTTAATTTTAAAATTTAACTATACAATATTAAAATATGATTTTGATTAAATACTATAATGCTTTAAATTATAATATGAATTTCATTTTAAATAAAAAAAACATACTTCATATTCTTTTGATCATATGAGCTCATCTGATGTTTTTTTATATATATATATATTTTAAATTGTATTTTTTTTTTATCAAAGTGGATTTTTAACAAGCCAAAAATATTTTTTTTATTTATTAAGTTCTATTATTATGATACAATGAAAAGAGATATTTTTTCACAACTTCTGACATTCAAAGATACACGCACATATTTAGAAAATATACTGGAAAACGTCTTTCAATTTATAATGAAGTCTGAAGTTTTCAGTTGAGTTATTTTAATTATTGCGCACTTGACAAATGTGCCAAATTCTCATCATTTCCACAATCCTTCTCTGCCATTGGTCATTATCAATCAAATCCCGTTTAAATTAAATTTATCTAAAAGCCAAATACTAATTTGTCAGTTTTTTAATTTGAAATCAAACGCGAATATTACACAAGAATCGTTGGTTGGATACTCGTCGAGCTTAACTCGACGCAATATAGTATTGCCATTATAAAATAATGTAAAAGCGATATTAAAACAATGCACTTGAAAAACGATTCAGAATAACATTCAATTTACAAAAGCGTTTGTATACATTCATTAAAATACTGGTTTTGTATTTCAAAACTAATTTTAAGATGTATACGATTTTTGATACAATAAAAATCTGTGCTAATATTGATTTTCAATTATTAAACCTAAATTACACATTTCAAAAAATATATATTTATATTTTTATAAACAATAATATCGTAGTTCGTAAAATTATAATTTCACAACATTTCAACAAAATTCAAACTTTATTCTTTTTATCAAATAATACTTTTTTGTATACGTATATTTTTAAAAATCAATGTATTTTTTTAATATTTATTAAGATTTCAATTTAAAATGAAATTAATTATTTTAAAATGTTTAACGACTATATTATTTAATTTAGACTTTAAAACTGTCGTATAAGCTTAATTACATATTATTTAAAATAAATTAAAATATTATAAAGAATATAGTATATTCATTTTTTATTATTATTTATTATTTTTAAACGCGATGAAATTAGTTATTTTAAATTAAATGATAATTTCATATATTTTATTCATTTAAAAATAAATCAAAATATGACGATGAATTCAAAACATAATATTATCCAGTCACATATTATATTATTCTTCATTTCATTTTCATATTTAAAATTAAATTTTTGTATACTATGTTAATTAATTTTTAATAATGTGAAATACATTGATTAATCACTTAAAATATTAACTTTAATAATATAAATTTCAAGGAACCAAAGCAATATATTTTCACAAAAAACTAGCTGGCATGAATATTGAGCACGTAAAATATTCACGAGAGATCGAGAAAAAGAAAACATATCCAATTCAATAAACGAGATGTTATATTCATAAATATAATATCATATACAAAATAAGGAATTATGTTATTTGAATTGATCAATAATTTAAACTTTGAAGTAATGTCCAATTCATGAAACTTGTTCTAATTGACAAATTGAATGAGAAATGGAAATAATTACGAATCGCAAAGTTTCGAGTTATCATGATTCAATTGTAAATACGAATACGTACAAATAGAAAAATACGAAGTATTTGTTGTATTTTTTCCGGCCCCCAGAGTCGTATTTGTTTTTCGTTTGAGCCATTCGGATGGAAAACTCAGCCGACTGAAGAAAAAACAAAACTACAATAGAGTAAATGTTAAAAGAAAATATATAAATATCATGAGATATTGCTTTACACGTAAAACATTTTAGAAAGTTTTTTTTAATCATTTTTAAGGTATGTAAAACCATATTTATTTTTCAAATGTAAAATTCGTGTTGTTTCATATTAATTTGTGTAAAAATAATAGTTCATACAGAAATTAAAAAAAAAAAAATGAATTATATTATCTTCAGTGTAGACATCATCATCGTCTAATTCATGAAATATTTTATAATAATATAATATTATAATGATTTTTAATGTACCTACAAATTATTTACATAATATTATGATACAAATGATTACTTTATCATCATTTTTAGATTCAGGACGAAGCGAAGAATATATTGGATTTACAATGATGTGTGTCTTTTTTTTTCTTTTTTTTTTTTATGTCTGAAGAAGTGAAGACACTTTTACTATCCAAAATAATGCTCTGATATGTTTCCGGTTGGAAAGTAGATGTAGTTTGTTACACACCGTAGCCAGAAATGAACCTCCCAAAAAAAAAAAAAAAAAAAAAAATGAACCTCTCCCCAAAAAACGAACATCCCTCAAAAATTTGAATGCAATGATAAATTATTACATTTGAAAAACGATTGTGAGAGAAGTAATGTCAGAGTTGGTTATTTAGGTAACTCATTTAATGGTTTTTGGAACATTTATATTGAACGTAGCTAGAGCTCGTATACGAATGTAAAAATTTTAATCAATACATATATTATCTGATGTACTTCAATCAATATTAAATTTATTCAATCATATTTCCGAATGTAATGATTTATCATATTTTTATTTTTATTTAATTTTAAAATTATTTTAAAACTATAAAACAACATACATATATCATTTAATAATTCTTCATATTATAAGTATTGTGGTTATAGATTAGAATCAAAAGTTTCGAGCATTTCAAAAAAAAAAAAAAAAAATTAAAATAATATTACAGATTAATAATTATTTATAATTTATTGACATATTTTTGTCAACTATAAAAAGAACATATTAAAATATTTATAATAAATGTAAAATTATATTTTTATTTTATTTTCAAAAATCTATTTTATATTTTAATTTTATTAATGATAACATTTAGTTTTAAATTTGTATACATAATTAATTTCTTCTTTGTGCTTTCAGGATTTAATTATTTACATATACCTAACCTTCGTAATATAATATATGGTACAAAAGAATATAGCAAATACATTATAAAATAATTTAAGGCTGATATTTTATAGGTATTATCGATTTATTACATGAACGTAACACGAGTTCAAAGAAATACAAATAACCCCAACCACCTTTATGGTAGACATCTAAAAGTTTCAATTCGATTATAATGATTAACCATACAACTAGTAAAAACTAGTACTTTAATTAAATCATGTTTAATTTGAAACGTTAACGTAAGTGACTTTATACCAAGTAGGTAAAGACTATACAATTCATGGAAGTCAAAACTATTGAAGTGATAACATAAATGTCTTCGAACAAGTCGAGTTAAAAGTCATAAGCCTCTTTCTCTGCTTCATTTATAGTTCCTTAGAAGTTTGACCAACCAGGATTTTCGTTTAGTGAGTCGGTAAACAATATAGTCTCTCGAGATTTTCTGCGATTTAACTTCAAACCATGTTTAAGCTGTGTGCCCTCATGATGTAAACTTAGTCATCATTTTTAGAATGTGCATGAACAAAATTCTAAATGTACCTAATTTAAATACACGAGTATAAAAAAAGATGCGTAATAGAGTGTGAAAATTAAATTAAATAATAAAAAAAAATTTCATAATTAATTATTATCAATTTGTATAACACCGTAATAAGTTAGATTAGGTACATACTACATTAATTACTGGATGTTACAATTTCCAGTTTTTAAGTAAAGTTAATTGGATGAAGAGATATGTATACAAAGATTAAAAAAAATTAGTTTCACCTGATATTTTCCATTTAACGCTCGTGCGATAATAATATTATAGAAATTACTCTAAAGTCTAATATCACTGAATTAGGCAATTAAAAATAACGATAATTTCAGGATCATATACGAGTATTATAATAATCCATAAAAATTATATTTATTAATTTATTTTAATCCACATTAAGTACTTACATAAATAATGATAAATTAAAATTATTAAAAAAATATGTACACGTCATTATATCACTTATTATACCCTTATATAAAAACGTTTTCCATTATCGTATTTAAAGTGTGTGTGTTTCAATAAACTTAAATGTAGTTTTATTACACTTTATAATAATAATAATAATAAAAGTATAAGTTAATGTTATGAGTTGACATTAAAATAATATTATAATAATACTTGATTATAATATAGTTAGGTTATTATTTGCATAATTTTTCCAACGTGAACATTCTACCAATAAATTTAAAAAACAACGTTATCTACAAAATTGTTTTATTATATCGTAAAAATGGATTATCGCCGTTTACAAAATACATTAATAATATATTTCAACTATAAATAAAGACAATAAAATACTTTATGTAATCATTATAACAATAATTTTAATAGAAAATATCATTTATTATAACACCGTTATGTTATTATGTTATACTCGTAATAGTTATTACAGTTCATAATCGTAAACATAATGCACTGTGGTCCGTGAAATTTTTTATTGTATATTATAATAATATGTTTTTTTTTTTTTTTTTTTTTTTTTTTGTAAGAATAAAAACAAGATAATATATAAATATTGATGAATAATTTTATTCAATTTTTTATTAAATCTTTTTTCAAATATTTACGTTCTTCATCTTCCGATAGGTAGATAAAACGTAGGTCTATTTTCATTTCATTTACAGATATAATAAAATACCAACGAAAAAAGTAACGCAGCAATTAATTTAAAAATTATTTTGAAAAAAGATTTTCGACTACATTCATATTCAAACGTAATTTAAGTAGAATGGAAATACGAGATAAAATAAAAATGATACTCGCGGAAAATTCAAATGTTTATAATGATAATAAGCAGTATATGGTAATCAAACACTCGTATTATAGTCAACACGAAAACGACATAATTGAAAATTGATAAAAAAAACTTAAATATAATAATATAAATATTCCATAATAATAATATATTATATTCTAATACCTACACACATATATATAATATTATATAGGTTTGTAATTTTAATAATAATATCGATTGGACTCGCAATGAATTTCCGTTTCGCGAGTATTATTGATTTGCAATCAATATAATAATATATAATGTCCTGGAAATGAAATAATAATAATAATAATAATAATAATTATGATACCAAACCAATCAAACTTTGCAAAGTCCATTAATTTTGTTTACACTATTCCTATAACCGATGTTTTGGACCTTTCTGCTACAAGTTGGCCAAACATTTTCTTTGAGTTGTTCGACACGACGACGACGACGACGGTGTACACGCGGATACGTCGTTATTATTACTCCTGTCGCCCTGTGTTATACTTCCGGTACAAACCACCCACAGTTTTTCATATTATTAAATCCCACGAAAACTTTGAAATTACAGTAAATCTTTTTAACAACCATCGTGTTCAGAAATCTCAAGCCTTATTTAGTTATTTCTTATTAGGTAGCCATTTTTTTTTTCATTTCGTTTCGTTTCTATATTAAATAATATACTATAGAACAGACGATAACATTCCTGTCAAACATTCCCAGACGGATCACTGTCGTTATATAAATTAAATAAAAGAGTAAAATGAAATCACAAAAGAACGCACGTGCGTTATGTATACGATGATAATATGATATCGTAAGATAATACGAGTACCCACGTGGAATTTTAATAAGAATTTCCTCGTTTAATTGCACGCGTCGAGTACAGTAGGTATATAAGACGCGTCTGCTCAAGATATATGAAAAACTTGATATTCTTTTATGATATTACTCTTGTAATATAATTATTTAAATTTAATCAAAAAAATAATACTTCATCGCTAATTATATTTACTTATTTACAAACAATAAATAAATTTATTATAAAAGAACTACAACGCACGTGCGTGTAAACGACATTAACACGCGACTGTGGCGTTACTCATCAGGTTGCTACACGATACGTACTATACACGTAGATATCATATTGTGATAAGTGATCACTACCGCCTATTATTTTTTAAATAAAAACACTTAAAAAAATTACCTAATAATAACACATCTAAATTTGCATTACTTATATATTTTTATTCTTAATAAACCACTTGATACCATTTTAGTTTTACTACCTTTCTTCCAAATCTTGTTTCATTTGCTATTCCCTTAACAATTACTTATTCATTAACACCATTTGTATCATATGCATCTTTTCCCCTTCACTAATATCAAAATTATCACAATCATTCCCAATCTCTTTGTAGTATTTCTAAGTCTTACCTTTACTATTTTTTACTATATATGACCGTGGGTATACTGTTTTCTCCGCTATTCCCTTTCTGAGTGAATTTATTTTTTAATAACACTCTTTATTACCTGGTACAAATTCCCTTTCTATTTTTCCAACAGTTTTATTGTAAATTTTAACTTATCTCTCTTTTATTTTTGTCATCACATCAATGTAATTTACTTTTACATGTACTTTTGGAATAAATATATTATTATTATTTAAATTATTAATTAATGTTCTTATTTCCCTACTCTGAAGTAATTGTCCTGGTGAATATGACAAACTTATAACAGGCATATTTCTATAGTTTAACAAATACAATATTTTTTTAAACAATACTTTTACTTAAATATTTTTTTAACCGTCCTCACAGGTTTCCTGCTAACCCGTTTGATCTAGAAAAATTTGGCTTTTAGTTAATAATACTTACGTACCTATACCTCAATCAGTAGCAAATTTTTTGAACTCAACACTCCCAGATGGATTATTATCAGTTATTACTTTCTCAGAAATACCAAATTTAGAAAAAATCTTCTTTAATTACTTAAAAATTTCATAACTTGTTTTAAATTTTAACTTATCAACTTAAATCCATTTTGAATAATAATCAACTACAACAATGTAATTTTTATTCCGATACTCTGCTACATCCATCATTCTAATACTTTTTAGGTACTCATAACTGATCAAAGGTTCTTGATACCTATTACTATTATACTAAACATCAAACAAACACTGAATGTTCCTATAAAATTCTCTATTTGAGTCTTCATTCGTGGCCATACAAAAATCGGTTAGCTTTGGCTACAATTCAAGTCGTACCATTGTGCGTGTGGTATGTGTTATAATAATAACTGCTATGACCGACGTTTCGACCTTTCGGGTGCGTTTAGTCCATCGTAATAACATCGGTGTAATAACGGCAGAACGGCTATAATATTGTATAGTTAATCCAAGCGTAATAATTTATTATTAAAAACTGTACTCGCGTAAGAATGGAGTATAAGGAAATAATAAGGAATAATAATTACTTCCCCGGGTCCTAAATATCGACATCGCACAAATAACATCAAAGGGTACATAATGGAAACGACTATCAGACCGGACCTCTGCGTTCTATACGAAGACCGAGTCAATAGATATTTGACCGCATTTTCAAACTATACATATGCGATATTCATATACATAGGTCGTAACACGTTGTCGTGCAAAACGCACGGTGACGACAAAAGGGTCAAACTACACATATTGTATTATATTATATTAAATAGGCTTAATATTCACATACTCACAAGACGTCTTTATCTTCATTTTACATACTCATTTCTAGGTCAACATAACTGGAAAATAATTTATTTCACCCTGTATATGGTGTATACGTATATAATATAATACGATAAAAGGGAAATATTAATAAATTTTATTAAAAAAAAAAATTATTTTGCAATTAATTTTTAATTCGTAGGTACTTAATACGTTTATTATTTCAATTAAAAATATTGATATCAAATTTAAATTTCCAATTTAAAACCAAACTGTAGTATAATCGTTAATACATAATATACCCAACAGTTAGATTTTACAATTTATTTTCCAGGCGTCATATTTTATTATATTACCATTCCTCGGTGGTATTTAATTTTAATACGCCGTAATATTATACACATGTTTACTGACGCTGCTGCGATTATATTTTATAATTTATAACCACAAATCGAATTATATACACGGTATATTTATAAAAAAAAAAAAATCGCTCCGATTTTTCCGATATTTTATTATAATATAATAATAATATAAAAAATATGATTCACTAAAATATCGTGATTTTTAAAATACGCGTTATACTCTTATAAAATGATGGTTTGTATGACGAACTTCAACTTTGGACGTTCTTAAGTTAAGTTCGTAAGTGAAAAATTCCGCACTCCGTACACGCATTAAATTATAATATTATATTATAATTTTATGAATTCGACAAAATATGACAATAGGTATAAACAATAATAATAATAATAACGTTCAAATTTATTCCTACGACACGAACGGCGTATAACAATCGCAGTAATGATCATCACTGTCGTGTATTATTTTATACCCTTGGCGCGGACGAAAGAATAATATTAAGCTCAGGTTGTGTCAGTAAATGCGTGTCGTAAATCATCGTCAGTCCTATATTGCTATAACACTGGAAGAGTACTTAAACGTATCGTAAGGGTAGTCGGTAATAAAACAATTACTAATTAGCCCAACAAGACGACGACGACCGATGAAATAATTTAATTGCGCCGATGGATTATTATTATTATTATTATTATTATTATTAATATTATTATTATTATTATTATTTTTTTTTTTTATTTTTTTATTTTTTTTTTTTTTATTATTCTTTATTATAAGTACAACTATTGACGACTATAATAATAATGTCTAGTGTATGGGTACAAAATATAGCTTTTCCAACGAATCGACTATGTTATATCAAAATTACACACGTGACCTAAATATTATAATATATACCTGTGTAATATTGTAAAAAGTTTTCAAACGCACGCACTTTCGTCCCTGTATATAATAATAATGTACCTATAACTACACGCGCGCGCGTGTGTGTGATTAATGTGAAAATAATAAATATGTAAAAACAATAAAAGAGAAAACACTTTGTGTCAAACGTCATCGTATAATGTATGTGTATAATGTATAATATACTATATGTATATTATGATGTGTACGTACAATCTTATTCGCGCGCGTGTCACATAAAAATAAGAACCTAATTTCATTTCGTTTCGATTGTGTACAACGCGTGTCCCCGAGAAAAGTTTAATCGCCGTTAAAGGTACCAGAGCTGTTTTTTTTCTTTTTCTTTTTTAATTTTTTTTTTTTTTATTATTATTATTTAATGTATATAATATTATGTATTATTAATTTGGAACGTCCAAATATTATAGGTTATGATTATTCGTATTTCAAAATATATTTTGATAACGATCGTATTAGAAAAACGTGCACGTTTAAAAGCTATTCGTCCGTGGTTATTAAAGTTTCATCGGTATAAACATTATATTTTCAATAGAAGCCCACGTCATACACGAAATTATAACTTTCCGTGGATAGTGTCTTTATTGTAACACATTCGACACATTAATATTTCAAGTGAAAATTTCCAGTCTGGTAAATATTAATTTCATAATAATAAGCTTTTATTTTTACATTTTTTTTTTTTTTTTTACTTTTTTCATTGAATTTTTTATAAACGCTGTCGTATCGAATATTATAACGTTGTTTACAATATTATTTTACAATTATTACTACTTACGTAATTATAAAATTAAAATTACATTATCAAAATAATCCGCCAACGAATCAATGTCTATCAAATTCTTTAACCTGCAAACGTCATATCAATACAAAATAATTTATGCGGATTACATTGTATTATTCAATACGAGACGTTCATAAGACTTATTTACTAATTATAATTAATAATATAATATTATGTTACATCTATATTAGATTCTGAGCGAAGCGAAGAATGTATTGGTTTTACAATTATGTGTGTCTTTTTTTTTTTTTTTTTTTTTTTTTTTTAAGTATGAAGACACTTACTACCCGAAATAATGCTCCGATTATCACGAATAGCATATGTTTCCGGTAACAAAGTAGATGTAGTTGGTACTTTATTTAGGTCATTTTTCGATTTTCTCGAAATTGACCCTAAGCGGTAGAAAAAACGACCAAAAAATGACGAAAAAACGGCATTTTTCAAATTTCGACGAATTCGATTTCAATATTTCACGATAACTCAGGCAATTTTGAAGTTAGAGACTTGAAATTTTTTTTGGGAGTTTATATAGGTACTATGTATATGTGATAAAATTTTGGAACCGTTACGTTCATTTTTCTACAAAATATAGGACTTTGAATATTTCGTAAAATTATCGTTTTTTTGTATATAATGTTTGATAAAATTAGCAATATTTGGTATTAAGGTCTGAAAATTTTACTGAAGTATATTTATATATTAATTAACATTAATTCAAAATATTAGTTAAATCCATTGTCTCAATTTTTTTTATAGCTGTTTAAAGTTGATATTTTTAGTTTAAACGAAAATATTATGAAAAAAATGACGAAAAATTGGCATTCACAAAAACGTGGCTCTATGGGAGACGCGTGTGGTGTAGTCGGCGAAATATTCTCGAACGCTATCTCGGTGTTGAGCTCCGTCGCCAGGCATCGACAGCGGATGGGTGCCGCCGTTTTTTTTTTTTTTGCGTTTTTTTTTCGTTTTTTTTCTTACTATGTCTGAATCATCATAGTAAAATATTAAAAAAATCCATGGTAACATTTTTTTTTATAGCTGTTTAAAATTAATATTTATATTTTTTTGTTTTTATGACTGAAGACACTTGTACTACCCGAAATAATGGTCCGATTTTCACAAATAGAATATGTTTCCGGTAGGAAAGTGGATGTTCTTGATACTTTATTTAGGTCATTTTTCGAATTTTTCAAAATTGATCCTGTACGTTAGAAAAAACGATGAAAAAATGACGAAAAAACGGCAATATATTAATCAATACCTACATTATCTGATTGAACTTCGCTCAGAATCGTTTTTTCGAATGCAATGGTTTAACATTGCATTTAAATTATAATTATAATCAAATACTATGATATGCACACCTATATCCCTGCGGCAGGAGTATCAGATCTTTTTTATTATTGAATTATAATAATAATATCTATATATGTTTCAGTAAATCGTTGTCTTTGAAATAATTAATTAAATAATGAATAACGGGACGTACTATTAAATATTATAATAAAAAACAATAATAATTATTTTATAAAAACATAATATTATTATAATATCTTTTATCATAAAACGCACATAATTTTAAGTATGTACCATAATCTTAGTTATAAAATGTTGTAACCAAAAGATTCATTTGCGTACATTAGATTAACCAATTACATTGAAAGTACACTCATACATTACATTCATTAACACAAATTAATTACAAAAATAATTTTAAAACTTTTCAACGACTGTGGAATGTCAACGGTTACATAATCGATGATACAATTTTATTTGATAAAAGCACTTTGACAGTTAAATGTAATAAATTATTACCTTTAAAGATATTTTAAACCTAGATTGTTACACCGTATTATGTAAATGCATATTATACTTAACCTATAAGCTCAACTTTTAATACAATTATAAATTATTATTTTTTATGCTCTTATAATAAGATTTATATAAAAAGATTAAATTTCTTTTAATAATAATATTAATATGATGGGTTTACTACTCGATACAACCTTTAGACGATAGATATTTCGACGTGTAAATAGTAAATAATATAAATACTACAATATAAAGTGTAGTATTTTAATTCACAATTTAAAATACATTTCTACCGATAGTAATATTATAAAATATTACCCATATATAAATAAAATAAAGCTTAATTAAGATTCATATTTATAATCTATAAATTTATTGGTAATCAATAATTATTTTCAAACATAATCTTTCCTATTAACATTATTTGCTAAGACATTTATTTTAGTTGTTATATAATATTATTAAATTATAATTTTAATCGAGTAAACGTAATTTTTCAATTAAATAAACTAAATAAATTTCAACTAAATAAAAATTTCATTGCTGAACAGAACAATAAATGAAGTGTACTTAAAATTCTGAAATAATATTTTAAATAAACATTATATTATAAATAGGTACTCGTATTTGTAGTAGAAAAATACAATCGTTTTTAGTATACGAGTACTTTCAAATATTCATTTAATAGCATTATTATGATATTTATTTTATTTTTGATGTAATCCTAGCAATTCAAAAAATGTTAAACAATTAAATTTATCAGCACAAATTCTGTTCACGATAATTTTAAATTCATTTGTGCTATTGTGAAATAAACTACATTCATTGTTATCAAAATATATCCCTGTGATTTCGTCATGTCAAAAGAAAAATTAATAAAAAAATATATACACAAAACGCGATTCGAAAAAAATTATATACAACTGACACGTAAATAATTTTTATTTAGATATACAGGTAAAGCGAATCAAATAACATGAAAAAAGACAATAAATTAAATATAAAAAAAAAAAAAAATACTCTTCAACCCACAATGAATTCGTATAAATGGCAAAAAAAAAAAATATATCAATAACACAACATCAGACCGTTAAAATTACAAACGCCATCGCATACGAGTATGTATACATTTAAAAAAAAAAAAAACATTTATATTCTCGACTTTAGAGTAATTAATAATCGAAAAATATATTATATAATATTATGTTGATTTAAAGAAGGTTTTAAATTTTTAATCAATATAATTATGCCTACTTTATTGCTGTAAAATTAATATTCATAATATTTACAATCGTTTAAACATAATATTTTAGTATGTTTAAATTTTAATCATTTTTATTACATATTATATTATTTGAGAAAATGTTGTTATTAAATAATAATTATTATAATACCGTCTTAACGTGTTTGGCATTATTACATACACTTTTAATAAGAAAAAAATGAATAAATTAGTGAACATAATAATATTAATATATATAATAAATAACATATAATTAATATTTGAGTACGATATTTATACACGATAATTAATTTTTTTTCGTGAAATTTTATTACTCGGATGATTTAATGATACAATTTATAAAAAAAAAAAAATAAATAATAAATAATTGTATATTATGGAACAAATAAATTTGTCTCGTGAAATACGTTCGGATATTAAAAAAATTAAATTAAGAAAAAAAAGGAAAGAAATTGTGACTACACGAATAAAAAAAAATATTTTGCAGACTGGAAATTGAATACACAATCTTCTCGCAGATATTTAATGGTGAATGGTGACATACCAGAACACTCTATGAATATCCACAGAAATTTATGAATTCCTACTCACAATGAAACATATTATTATTATTAAATTCGCAGGTTGTAGAATACTACACGAGAGAAGCTGAAATATGAAATAACATCAACCACCTGTACCCAAAGTAACATCCTCCAACATTGAATTGATAAAAATAAAATAAATAAACTTTCTGAAAAACAACAATATTTTTATTGCAAAAAAAAAAAAATAATAATAATTATTATATTAGGTACTATTTTACTACCATATTTAAATTACACCTCACTGTCCTCACTTATAATTTAACATATAATTATCGAGAAACGATTAAATCTCAAAATAATATCTCAATTTCCTTAGATATTATAAATTATAAATCAATACCATATAATACATACTAGACAGTATAAAATGAAAAGTTACGAATTCTATACTTTTGACTATGAAAATACGTATATGCAAATTTATTTATAACTTCCAAATGAAATGTAGGTATGTGTTTACGTCCTTATATATTAATATTATAATTTATGCATATTATACGAATAAACTAATATTCCTCGGGGAAAAAAATATTCCCACAATATTATTATCTAAAGTTATAACTTATAACATTTCAATTTTAAAAACAAATATTTTTACTTATAATAATATTTTATTTTAAGATGATACCAACGGAAAAAAAGTATATGAAAACTCATTCAATCCGAATTAATTGAACAAGTAAAAAAGCATAGATCTATATTTACACTCATAAATAATAATATATTATATTAAATTGTATAAAAAAAAAAAAAAAAAAAAAAAAACAGTAGTTAACTACTCTACGAGGGCAAATATTTGAATAAAAAAATATCCCAGACGTCATTGATTTTTCTTTAGATACGCTAATTTAATCGGAGTAGGTATTATAAAATATGCATCACTTGGTAATTTCTTAAAACAAAATCTCATTTATAACAAATCAATTTTTTTTTATCGTAGGTACGCATTAAAATAATTATTATGCTCTGATGAAAAGAATATCAACAGGTTTTTAATCAAACGACTTGTCATAAATAATTTTACATAATATATATTATTAATAACTTTAATATATACGAATAATAATTTTTTAATTTCGATTAAATTGCTTTAAATTTCATCAACATCGTAACTACAAATTCAAACTCGTCTATTTTTTTAACAAATTTCCCCGTTCGATTGCATACAAATATAAAAAATATATATTTAATACATTACAAATATTGCATATTATATTTATCCAGGTTATTTTTCCATTTTAATTTTTAATTTTTTTTCCATTTCAATTAACTAGAAAAATAATAACATTTGAATTACTACGATATTATTACTCATTCACGTATACAATTTACATATTATAATGATATTTTTCACCGTTATAACTTATAAATAAGAAAAAAATATTATATTATTGATATGTGCAGGTACGCGTTTTATTTTTACGACAGTTACAATAATTAGGTATCTATAAAAAAAAAAAATTATAAACTAACGAAACGAATTAAATGGAACGAATCGAGGCCTTGTGAAATGTTAATTATATCGTTATAAATTAACGCGTTCTAGTTTTATATATAGAAACCGGAATTTATTCGTTTGTGAATTTGTCCCACGCACATATCCATAATAATAATAATAATAATAATAATTGCATTATTACTCCTAAGGGTCCGCGAGAGGATATTTTATTTTTTATTTTTATTTGAATTTTTTGAATTTTTTTCCCCTCACAACCAGTGGTCAATAATGGGTTTCATTTATCATCGGACACATGGGAGATACGGTCGTTGTTGTTAGGGGTCGGTTAATTAAGTCATTACGCGCGGTGTAAGAATCGGTCGTACACCGAATCGTTTCGTTTCGCCTGTCGAGCGGGGCGGCAAAACACGCGCGTACAATGACGTATAATGTATGTAATGTACTCGTACAACGGTACACGGAGCGATCGAAACGAACGATTTTTTTCGTAAACCAAAATGTTATTATATTACGATCGCCCTGTATATACGATATTGCGCTCACGGTAGAAATAATAACGCGTGTTGACGGCGTGGAAAACGATTGCCTAACATCATACAACGTTTGGACTGGGTGGGGGGGGGGGGAATAATATATAATAATACTAACATTTTTTTTTTTTTTTATTTTTTTTATTATTATTAAACTCGTATCTCGCTCGAGCCAGATATTTTTCAATCGTAATATATAAATATAATATATGAATATAATAATAATAATATCATAGAAAAAGTCGAGAAAAAATGTAACTCGCGACGACGTTTATAATATTATCGTCGCGTTATGCGATATAAACTCTATATAATCGCATTGCGATGGTATCGTCCGAAATTGGCCCGAAAGAGAAAATTGGCCCCGTCGCCATAAAAAGGGTATACGGGTAAAAAATAAACCCCCGACCCTTCAATCCAATCAAATATTATGTAGGTACCTGAATCGCGTATTCTCTCGTCTTTTTTTTTTTTTTTTTTTTTTTTATCAGAAAAAAATAAATAAATAAAACACTCCCCGCCGAACGCGTTACACAATTCGCGAGGAGGGTGTGGGGAGCCAAAGAGGATGGAAAAATTCAATTTACATTTTCCGATACGTCTACCGCGTGATACAGATACAGGATGATCGGAATACGCGTATTTCGTTACGACGTGCGAGAATAACGGAAAGAACGCGTATCGTATTCGCGGCTCCCAAAATATAATTCCCGCATTAGAATATTATATTATTATAATAATATGAACGCAAACAAACGGATATTATATTGCGTTTCGAACGAAACTCGTCGTGTTATTGTTACGCGAACGTTACCGGGGGTGCCGCTAGTCACGACGCGGACCGACGGAATCGACGAGCACGTAGGCAAATATTTGTCGAATAACGAGATACTCATACGCCGCCGCCGTCGCGGTTGCCGTTTATTTGACTACGACTTTTAACGTTATTCGATACGAATATCCGAATATACGAGTATGATATACGAGTATACAATATACCGTCGAAAATGTTCGAATCACTGTAAACCAACTGTGCAATAAAAATAATAATAATAATAATTATAATCATAATAATTATAATCATAATAATAATAATGACATGGTAGCCGAAAAGAACGATCGAAACCTAAACGAATACGTTTTAAATTTAGAGACGGCACTAAACGACGAATAAAATAAATATATTTATTATAATTATTAACGTGAATTTTTAAAAATTTTGATATCCCGAGGTATTGGATAATTTTCACTTTTCTAAGTATAATTTTACACGACTGCTCTTCACAATTGGCTTTTCATGTCCGCGAATATAACCTCAATATAATCACGGAACAATAAATTTGGTGATATACGATATACCGACAGTCAAAATAAATAATATTACAACGTTTTTACTTTAATATGTATGTATATACATCGTGCACACGTATACGTAAAGTTAATATTTATTAGTGAGAAGAGAACTGTAATAATAAAAATTTATTTGATCGGACGCGGAAAACTAATAGTTTCAAGCCGCGGTCACTTCGGACCTCGCGGATTTTCCATGCGGTTGGCTACATTTTATACTCGTGATGAATGAATAAATTGTACGGTATACATTTTATGCCTATATAATTTATATATTAAAGCATAAATAAAGCGTATAGTTTTCGTAAAATCAAGTTTAAGCGTATTTTTTATTTTTGCATAATATTGTCTGAATTTATTGCGTACGACAAGTATAATACGTTATACATTATGCTCAATTTTTACACGATATTTTGTAAAAGTTAAAAACGAATTTATAAAAAAAAAACTACCTAATACCTATATAAATTGTGCGTGTATAGTAATTTCAAATAGTACCTATAATAAATAGCGTATTTACGAATTTTCAGTGATATATCATAAAAATATAAAATATTAAAATACGGTTACGGTTCGTAGCCATTAATAATCCTTATCGGATATCCTTTTTGATACTTTTTAACGATTAGAAAAAGGTAAAAAAAAAAAAAAATTATGGGGTATTTTTTTTTTATATATTATATATATATAATATTATCCATCTGTCATGGTGAATACATCGCTGCGGAAAAAAATTAAGTCATCAACGTTTGAACTATAGTCTATATTACAAGAAACAATTTAACTCTGCAATCGTGTGCACCAACTCAGATTACATTTTGTACTAAATGCAATAAAAATATTCCTATGACTGAACATTAAAATAAAAAAAACAATTTTTTAATTACATTTTTATAACATTTTCAACTTTCTTAAATTATTATGATAAAAACTACTTGATTGAGTCAGTTAAATTTATTATTTTAGTCATTCAAAGTTTATAATATTCCAAAAATATTTAGTTACTAATTTCATATTATAATATAAAATTACTAAAAAATATGTAACACATAGGTACTCATAATTTACATACATCACATCGTACTTATATAATCAAAAATTTAAAAAAGCAAGGGAAGGGATAATCCTGCAACAAGGATATAAGTGTCAAATCATAGTGTTTAATTTAAATTGGAATTTGAATGCAATAATAATTATAAACCATTGCATTCGAAAAAAACGATTCTGAGCGAAGTTCAGTCAGATAATGTAGGTATTGATTAATATTTTGACATTTTTTATTAAATATTTAAAACGCAAAATTTTATCACACATATACAGACAATATAGGTACACATAAATGAACATCCTATAAAATTTTCAAGTCTCTAAGTTCAATATAAATGCTCATAAAATCTTTTGTCACCTAAATGCCCATATCATAAAATTTTTTGTCAATTTTATTTAACATTATTGTAAAATATTGAAATATAATAGAAAGAATCCATATAAATACTTTAAATATTAATTTTACTGAAATTTAAACTTTAAACACCTAAAGAAAAAATCGAGTATTGAGATTTTCCTAAAATTTTCGAATTTCGTTAAGATATAATATTATATCGATTAGGTTTCAGTTTTTGTGAAAAATACCGTTTCTTCGTCGTTTTTTCTACCGCTTAAGGTCAATTTGAAGAAATTTGAAAAATGACCTAAATAAAGTACCAACTACATCCACTTTCCAAATTCCAACCAAAAGCATATGCTATCGTGAAAATAAGAGCATTATTTCGGGTAGTAAAAGTGTCTTCAGGCATAAAAACAAAAAAAAACAAAAACTAAAATGACACACATCATTGTAAAACCAATACATTCTTCGCTTCGCTCAGAATCTAAAATTTCTATATAATTTTATTTTCACATTCACTGTATTTATCAAAACACTTTTATATTAAATAATATTATAATTAATGAAATAATACCTGTAAATTGTATATACCAACATTATAGACATAATATTATTAATAAAAAATAAATATAAACAAAAAAAAATTATAAATATAAAAACATAAATAATACTATAAAAATTATAATAATATAAATTATAGTAAAAAAATAAATTATAATTATTTTTAATACATTCTTTAATTTATAAATAAACCGTTTTATAAATTAACCATCAACAAAATAAATGATTACAATTTACAAATATGTATAAACTTATTCACTATTCATTATAAATTACATAAATTATAATAAATACAAGTAATTCAAACTACTTGAATGATAACAAAAATACTATTATATCAAAATATATACGTGTTTAATATAAAATTGAATATTACATTCACAGACTATATATTATCATAAATTATGACTCATGACAAACAGCTATTTTTAGATGTACATATCAAGTTCAATTTTTTTTTCAACCATAAAATATTAAATTTTTTTAAAAAAAAATTGTAAAATGCTGAAATCGTATTATTTATATCTCATTTTTTTTCTGTAATAAATACTAAACACTAAATAGACAATAGCGATTTTTACGAAATAATATAATATTGGGTATACCTACAAGTTTACAAAATTCCGTATAAATAATATTATTCAGTATTAATGTTACACAACGTATTTCCGGAAGTGTTTGTTTTCACACGATGTTTCGGTTGAATATTTTTTTGATTATAATATTTTTAATTTTTTTTTTTTCAACCCGACAATTTACATTAGCATAAAACAGCTATTTAACCCATAAAACATTCCTTGATGTTATTTTCTATATAATAAATGTGGCATATTTTTTTTATTTTTTTTTTTTTGTTGTTGTACTACAATATGCAAATATTTTATTTAAAAATCGAAATATTTCACGTTTTTATGCCGCTACAAATTTTATTAATAGTTTAAATTTGTACTAGAAAATCGAAGTCTCGACGATTTTGATTGTTGATTAGAAACTTATTGTTGGTTAGTATAATAATATACTTATTAGTTATTATTTATATTCAAACGGTGTATAGGTAGGTACAACGTTAAAAGTCAAAAACTATAATATCTGACATCTGTATTATACATATTATAATGCCGAATATTATAAATATACGTTTTGTGTGCAAACAGGTAAAGTTTTCTCTTACTTAAACGCAGATAAAATAAACTATAATCATAACCCAAATGATTTTAAACGGAAATATTTTTGTTATGATTTTTGAGCACGTTCCTAAACGTGTGTTCTTGTAAACGCGATAAATTCAATACGAAACATTATATTATTATATTAATGTATATATTATGCGATATTATAAATTCCGTATCGATTTAATATAATATGAATGTATAGGTATACTCATTAATGTTATTGCATTCGGCTTGCCCGAAGTCATGAAAAAGAAAAATATAACTATAAAATGGCACCGACTTTTATTGTTCAAAAAACTATAAATATTATAATAATTTTTAAGCGTATATATAAAATAAATCGAATGACTTTTAAATATTAATTATCTTTCGATGTAACACAATCACATTTTAATAAACTCGTAATATACTCTAGTTTTTTTTTCTTTTCTTTTTTCTTTTTTGAATAGCAAATGAATGACGTACAGAAAGGGACCGAAGACGCAAAAAAAAAAAGTAAATTAATTTTTTTCTTTTTTTTTTTTTTTCATTTATTTCTCTTCCTCTCTCTTTTCTCTTTCCACTAGCTCTCGTTTTAAAGAGACAAATGGATTTTAAGCTCTCTTACAAAATTGAATTTATGTACACTAAATGGTTTATAAAAATGAGATTAACTAAAATACTCTACAATCGATAATAGAGGTTTCAATTTAGATATTGAATTGTGACAGGCGACAGCGATGAAAAGGATTAACATTTAATTATATATATATATATATTACGTCTATTTTTATTTGTAAAGCAATATCATTACTTTTTATAACAATATTAAATTTTATATAATCACAATCTAAAAATATTTAAAAGAAATTCAAATAACCTATCGAATATTGAAATATATTGATGGTTAAAAACATAATTTGAAATAAAGTAACAAACTTTATAAAAATAAACAATTCATTTTCCGTCTTACACAGGAATCAGACATCAGATTGATATTGAATCTCACGTAAGTTAAGATAAATATTATTGTACAAACATTAAAATATAAATACTCAGGAATGACTATTATTATTAGAAACGCTATGATTTAATTGTTTTCTGTAAAAAACAAAATCGAATTAATATTAATGAAGCCTATATAATATACGAACCGTTGGCGCAATTAGGAAAGTGCTTCGAATCATTAGCATCGTTAAAAAGAGCTGATACTCCTGCCGCACAGGATACAGGTGTGCGGATCATAGCGTTTAATTTTACTTAGAATTTGAATGCAATGATAAACCATTGCATTCGAAAAAACGATTCTGAGCGAAGTTCAGTCAGATTATAATTTTCGTTTGAACTAAAAATATCAACTTAAAACAGCTATAAGTTTTAGTAAAAAAATTTAAAAACGGTTCCAAAATTTTACCACATATATATAATAGCTATGTGAACACCCAAAAAAATTATCAAGTCTCTAACTTAAAAATTGCCCGAGTTATCGTGAAATATATAAATTGAATTCGTCAAAATTTCGTTTTTTCTACCGCCTATAGTCAATTTTGAGAAATTCGAAAAATGACTCAAATAAACAAGCACGTATTCAGGATAAATTTTCGGGGGGGGGGTTAAAATTTTTTAATATATGAAGTAAAAATAAATGATTATATTATACGTAGTTATATATGTAGTTAGTCTGTTATATTATAAATATAAAACTACTTTAAAAATTTCGGGGGGGGGGGGGTTGAACCCCTAAACCCCCCTGGATACGGGCTTGCAAATAAAGTACCATCTACATCCACTTTTACATCTGAAACTAGCTATTGGTGAAAATGGAAGGGTTATTTCGGGTAGTGAAAGTGTTTTCAGAATATTTATACGTATGGATTCTAAGATTTTCGTTTTCCTAAAAATATCAACTTAAAACGGCTATAAAAAAAAAATTTGACAATGGATTTTTCTAATATTTTAGTATGATGTTAAGTAATATGTAAGTATACTTCAGTAAAATTTTCAGACTAAAATACCCAAAATTGACAATTTTATCACA
>JAIUCT010000028.1:3253719-3288422 GCA_021307375.1 Tetraneura akinire
CACATCATTGTAAAACCAATACATTCTTCGCTTCGCTCAGAATCTAATATAGGGCGGTATTTTAATTAAAATTAGAAATTTCAAACATTACACCAGACGCCATTGTATAATTTAAATATATACAACCTGACCGTAATAATTTTAAATAAATAATTTGTAATATATGTACAATATACGATAATCCGCCGGCCTGACTAGTATAACGTGGAACCGCATTGATTGTCTTAAGACACCTTCCTTAAGCGCGTCTTTAATCCGCGAAAGAATTATTGCGTTAACGAGCTATTTGTTTAATTACCACAAACAAAGTTCTGTAAAATGTAAACTTTATAAAACGGAAACTCGTGTAAAATATACATTTTGTTGATCCTTTGCGAATCGAGTTTCTCGTCGAGTTTGATTACATAGAAATCCCGTGAAAACACTTTGTGCGCTTATCATCATATTACTTTTGAATTGGGCTTATTTTGTCGAATTTTAATAATGTATATAATAAAACATCATGATATAAAAAAAAAAAAAAAAAAAAAAACGTATATAGGTTGTCTCGTCATCTTCGTCCATGATTCTTAAATTCTTATATGGATTCTTAGATTTTGATTATACTAACTTTAAACAACTATAAAAGAAAAAAATTGAGATATGAGATTTTTCCAAAAATTTAGTATCATGTTAATTAATATGTGAGTATACTTTGGTAAAATTTTCAGAAAAACATTATTTCGGGTCAAAAAAGTATCTTCAGACATAAAAACAAAAATTACAAATATATTTAAACTTTATTCCATCATTATATTTTTTAAATAAAATCTAACCATGTATAAAGTATTATTTTATCATCATTCTGGTTAAAATTACAAAATATTATAATAATATACATACTTAATATGGTTTAATACAATATGTTAAAAATAATAATAATATATGTCACGAATTAAAAGTTCATTCGCATTCCGTGGACCTAAATCCCAAGATATTCTACTTAAAATTCTAACAAGAATTCGTATTAAAAACATAATAAAATTTATTTTGAATAGATCATGTTGTTACCATTAAACATTCTCGTGCTCTGAATAATACGCGATGAGCTAACAATAATTATTATATTTTATGTTACGAATAAATTAAAATCGATAAGATAATATTTTCAACTTTCATTGGATAAATTTGTGTGTTATGCATTTATATAATGTATTATTAAAAATATAACATTTCTAAACGTGGTTTGTGCACTATACCCACGTATTATAATATAATACACAAAACAGGAAACACGCGATAAAATTTTTACGTGTTTTTAACTTTCTAATAGGATTTATTTTTTGTAAAAACGTGTTAACAATCATGACACCCACACCTGCGGATCTGCAATAATTTTTAAATTTATAAATGATTCTAATTTTTTTTTTTTTTTATATAGTTAAGATAATGTTTATTATTTTCATAGGGTCCTATCGTAGAAAAATCGCACCCTCTACGCACATATTATTATAATAATATACTCGTGAACTTTAATTTCGTTAGTATCATGACGTTAATGTTATTTAATTTCACGTTTTTGATAATAATTTCCACCAAGTTCTGAGTATTCGTAGTCTACGAAAATCAACTTAACGACGGGCGTGCGAGTCGGCAATATACGCAGAACGCAGGGAACAGACGCAAAATGAATACAATTAAGCGTATAGATTTTACATTCGCTAGACTGATTATTTTTAAAACGCCCTCAGGGAATATTTTTCCGCCTTGGAGCTTGTTCAAATACCAACATAACAACGTTATAATATTGTAGTTTACGCACAGATAATATTACGTTAAACAAACACTAGGTAGGTACGTTATTTTTTAAATTCAATAATATTATAATATAATAAAAAAAAATAATAATGAAAAATAATTTATTTAAATTTTCCTTTCTTTTTAATTTCGCGAAAAAAGGCGTGTCAGACGATGAGTGATTGAGGTTCAACGAGAAATCTCGCACTCCTAATCCCAGCTGAATATGTTATTATATTAGATGGCTAATAAAATATCGGATTGAACGTAAGATAGAAAATCATGGGAAAACGTTGAAAATTGACGTAAGTCCGCCGTCCGCGGATAATGACGCGTTATAGACGTTTGAAAATTAATGCTAGGAATTTGTTCGATTAAATTAAACGTGAAGTCTTTCCGTTGTTTATCATTTTCGTAAAATTATGACATTGAACGAGGTATCGAAAATGATAATAATAATAATAATAATAAAAGAAAAACTAAAAATTTGCACTCAGCAATACAAATTTTATTTATAATTTAACTTGACCTATTTTAGTGAATTCGTTTGTACTATAAATTGTTTATGTATTTTCAATTTCAAATAATAATGTCTATTCGAGTTATTTCAATATTTGTTTTAATAATGTATTAATGTATCTGCTACCTACGCATAATATTAGTATATCACCTACAGAACGTGTTATTAAAATATTAATAATAGATGTAATAAAAAATAATACATAAATCTCAAAAACATTTTATTTTTACAATTGTAATGAATTCCATTGTTATATTTTATACGTTAGGCATATAACAAATTTATTATTTGGTAAACTCGCTATTAACTATGAAAAATGATTGAACATTGTTTTTAAGTATTTTTTACATAATCTATGCATAAAATGAGTATTACATTTTTCGATCGCCCATATTCATTTAAGAGTTCATAATTATTATTTTATAAATCGAAACCAAAAACTAAATTTTACAATATGAAATGAAATTTTTACATTATATAAATAAATTTATTAGAAACTTAAAAATTACCTATTCCATAAAATTCTAATAAGAGAAAAATGTAAATAATATAAAAAAACATTTCTCTCTTTTAATATTACCTATATTAAGTAGCAATGCAATTAAATTAAATTTACCATAAAACTTTATAAAATAAAAAATAATAATAATCGGTTTACAATGGTTCAGTGGTGGAGAGTAAATTCCTATGTAGCGTGTCAGTAATAATAATGAATTTTAATTTCTTTTAGTCAAAAGGTCAACTATTTATGGAAATGAAAAAATAAAATAATAACTTTAACATTACAGATGTATTATTACGTTAGACGAAAATACGAAATGAAGGTACAATATTCATACCTAATCGATAATCATAATGAATTACGAGTATTTTGAAAAATTAAATTTGAAAAATAATTGTTTTAAATAATTAAAATTAATATTATACCTTAATATATATATTTATTATAATAAGAAAAAATATATAATTCATATCCCATTAATAATTGTTATAAAATATTTATATACTTAATTTATATTTTTACATTCAAATAAAATAAAATCGTGTTATTCGACTATACCAATATTATAAATTCTTTAATTTTGATATAATTATAATTGAAATATTTTTTTATTTTTGTTTTTCTGTAGTATTTTTAGACTTTTATTATATTGATAATTACTTAGAGATAACATCACAATAAAATGTATATTTTTCTGGATATTTTAGATAGATTATAAAGTTAATTAGTATCCATCAAAACATCTATTAATTATTAATATTTACCCACAAAAAAACTATTCAAAACTAAATGTATATTTATTTCTCAGCTCTTTATATCTAATATTACCATCATACATTATATGCCTAAGTTATAGGTACATAGAGAATATTTTAATTTGTAAACATAATTTAATACGTGAATGATGAAATAAAATTAATAATAAAAGGAATGCAATATTTAAAAAATGTTAATAAAAGTTTTAGTTGCTTATTTGTCGGTGTGGAATTTCAATATAATCATGCATTCTACTTAACGCGTATTCTTACTTCATATCAAATTCTACCTTATTAAAACCAATTAGTATAAAAACACAGTTCAATGCAAATATTCCAAAATCTCAGTTTCTCAGTTTCTATTTTCTAAAATACGAGTACAATAGTTTATGAGAAAATTATATTATAAATTTAATGCATTATAAAATTATTATTATATTAACTAATAATAGTCAATTTGTTTACATTTTCATTATTAAAACAATATAGTAGTATATGTGTACACGCATAGTAGAAGTAAACAAGTATGATAATAATATAATGTTATAATTTACATCAGAAAATACAATAACACAGAACCGTATAATAATAAATAATTAAATTGCATTAATGATAAATCCAAATTTAATTAAATGTCTCATTTACATATATCGCGTAATACAATAAATATTTACATTATGCAGTATACTCGTAATTAATATTTTATTAATTAATAGCCAGAGAAAACAATAGAAACATAAATTTACAAAAATTTACAACAATTTACAAAAATAATGGTAGGTAATAGTGAAAAATATCATTGAAAGATACTAGATTATAAAGTAATTCATATTATTTAATTAATAAAATATGTACATAAACATCAAGCCTAAGACGAACATTACCTATGAAAGCCCCCCGCTACCAATCAATAATACATTTTAACGTGAAATAATTAAATATAGATTTACGTTTAGTTTTTCAGTCTAATAATTATTCTAAAAGCATTTCAACATATTATCATATTATTATTATTCGTAATTAATTACCTATTACGGTATTATACTATAATAGAACCTATTACCTATACTTTTTTTAATATAATATTTTTATTCATAATCAGTCAACTTGTTAACAATTTTATACTCAAATTTAAACGAATTTAATTTTACTGACCCAGCCTTAAAGGTTAAAACAGAATTGAAAATATAAAGTAATGAAAAAATAACTTTATATGTCCATGAAAGAATTATACCTGTTGTGCATATGCATATTTTTATATATCAAATTTAATTTAAAACAAAATTAATAGTAATATTTGGATAAAAACAATACACTTATTTTACGATTTTCTTCAAATTTCAAAAATGGTGTACCTTTATTTATGTTTATTTAGAACAATAACAAGATCAGTATCTGTATAAAAGAACCCAAATAATACATAAGAAATTAATATAATATTGATTTCATAATTTTATTTAAACAACATTTACTTAGAATTTAACTACTAAAAGTGCTCCGAATCGGCTCCGCTCACTTTTTCAATCGCCACTTTGTGGCACTTTTGGTGATGATGGGGCTACGCCACAAGAGACTACAATATACCTACCACACAAACCAAATACTGGTGTGGATAGTCAATGGTTTTGTGTGACCTAAAACCACACTTCATTTACACAGCTACAAAAAAGAAAATTGTAAACATAGTATTCACAATAACTTCAAACTAAGTTAGAAATATGTATTTAAGCTTCAAAATAATTTTAAAAAATGTTTACATTTTTTTTGTTAATTTTATTTAACATTATTATAGAATATTGAGATATAATAAGAAGAATCCATATAAATACTATAATTATCGATTTTACTAAAATTTAAAATTTAAACACCCATAAAAAAATTGATCCATAAAATTTTTCTAATATTTTGGGAACTACGTTAATGAATATATAAGTATGCTTATTTATAAATTTTTAAAATTGTTTGTCTTTTTTATTAATCGTTATTATAGAATTAATAATAAATAATAAGAAAACTACTTATATTATTTTAGATTATCGATTAGACTAAAATATCAATTTAAATATGCTATAAAAAAAAAAAATTCAGACAAATATGATAAAATATGTAATTAATGTAGAATATAATATTATAATTTTCAATATATTAATTATTATGAATAGTAAACATGTACCTACATTGTTGAAGTAAATTATATTTAAATAGTAATAGTAACTCCGTATAAAAGAATAAATAAATAGTCCAAATAGTGTTTTGAATTTTAGACTATTTTCAAACGTATTAAAATTCGTAGGTAATAAAATAAGTTCACTCTCTAAAAACAATTATTTTTATCAAATAAAAATTAGTACACTACCTAATTTTTTATTTTATTTTTTTCAGAAAACGATGACATTCTGCGAATATGGATAGAATATATACTTAACATAAACAAGAAAAACATTCAATCATCTACTGATTCTTATGAATTAAAAAATATACAACGTATTTCAAAGAAGAATAGAATGAGTAGTACTTCTACGACACCTATAATAAAAAATAAAAACATTGAACCTTTGCCTGTTTATCGAATTCTTTTCAGACCATATTATCATAAAAACCCGTATTCTAATTATATTACAACAACATATGGAGTAAAAAAACATGAATATCCAATTTCACAAGTATTGTATCCACAAGAAGATAACCCTCAACAAATTTTTATACCTTTCCATATTACGCATTTTCCATATAGTTATCCACAAATTTCTAGCTCAACTCCAATTAATAATTATGACTCAAAAATAATACAAACTTATATTCCTGAAAATAATCAAAATGAAACAGTTGTTCATAATACTTTAAACAATTTTTTAAATCAAAATACTAATGAACACACATTGCCGATGGAATGGAACCTTGAATATCCTATTCAAGAAACTCACAAAACAGACGAAACATATAGTAAACCTATTAGGGATAAAAAATTACTATATAGCGAAGATATTTCATACCCAATTACAACAGAAACTATTCAGTCAAATCATTCCCCAAAAATTCAACAATCTTTATCCACTAATGTCAATAAATTATATACATCATCAGACAAAGTTAATTTTCCAGATTTCAATTCTATAACTTCAACACCGACGTCAATAACTTCAGTGGATACGTCCAGTCTATCAGAAATATTCAACGAACCTAATGCGTCGTTGATTACTAATTATGATTTTTCAGACGAAATTAATTCAAAATCACTATATTTGTCATCAGTCGCACCACGATCAAAAATTAGTAAAAATAATTACAATAATACCCCAACATTTAAGGAAAATGAAGAATCAATTGAATCACACAATAATCAAAATTACATAAATTTTTCAAATTATATAGATACAACTACAGAGAATACACATACATTAAAAACATCAGTAATTAAAAGTGAAGTAAAAAAGATGGCAATAAATAAAACAACACCAACTCCACAAGTACTAATTAATTTTTCTCCGGATGCTATCACTTCGAGTAATGACAAAATATTACATACTAATTCTTATAACGATTCAATTCAAATTAGATCAGCTTATTCAACTATACAGCCAACTAATATTAAGAACGAAAATAATAACCAGTCATATTTTAGTAACTCATCAATAACTCGTCCATTACCCACATCCACTGTAATTTCTGAAACAACATTATTGCACAAAACCTCTCAATCTTCTACTTTTAAAACACCATTGTTACAACAATTTACAATTAATCCAATCCAATCAACCAATACAGAATTAAACCTTTTTATAAGTAATACACCACAATCAACAAATATAAATAACACTGCATTATTTCCTTTACTTAACTCAATAAGTAGTATAAAATCAACGAATTCAATATCAATGGAAACTAAAACCGAACCAACACAATCAATTACAACAAATTTATATAATAATTATAAAACAAAAATTAAACAAAATACATTTATTCCAATATTTAATGAATCGACATTAACTACTTCAACAAATACAATTCCGATTAGTCCTTCTCGTGAGTTTGTTAATCAAAATTCTATCACAAGTGGAGCACAAAATAATTTACCATATAGTTTTAACATAACCCCATTGTCCAAAAGCTATTTAAATCATGATAATAAAGAAAAATCAAATACGCACAATGAAGAACACACGGACCATTATTTTCCGGTCACTACGAAAGAAATTAAAAGAAACTCGATGAAGTCAACTATGATACCAATCAAACCGCGTAACAATATTGAAAAAAATTCGTCGTATGTTACAGCTTCTGATGATTTAAAATATAAAAAATCAACTACTAATCAAAGTCGATATACGGAAAAATTAATGCACCCTTTAAGTACTATGAAGGAATCGGAACTTTGGTACAATCCTATGCATAATCAGAATACTCCAAAAAAAGAACTGAATGAAGAACAGATCAATTTTTTATTACAAAAATTAATAAAATTACTCAAACCTGAAATCGAGAAACAGGCTATCACTCAAGAAAGCGTAGCGAGATTCATTACACCAAAACATGGAGATCAAGATAAATTGGTATATATTATACTTCCATGGATAAGAGACGCAGCTAAAAATGTAGAAAATAAGGAACAAAAAGAAAGCAAAATAAATTCATTGAAAACTTCTGATAAAATATAATGTTATTAAATATATTTAAAAATAATGATATTTACTAATTAGTGTTTCCTTCAAAACTGAAAATTAAAATGATATTATTAATAAAATATTATAATAAAAATATTGTTCTCTTTACTTCATATATTTATAATATAATATATATATAAATAATAAATATCTATATTAATCATCTAATTGACATATAAGAGCAACTCCTCGATGTATCCAATGAGATTTATTTTTATGCGTATCAAGAAACATTGGTATAATATAATTAGTTGAATGGCCCGTCGTGGAATATATTCCTCTTCTCTCCGAGGTCTTGTAAATAGGACATGTATATCTATTTCCTATTATTAAATCATTTTTCTTTACAGGCTTAAACAATACTAAGGGTAACGAATCCGTTAATATTTTCGGAAATTGTTCTTCTAGTATCATTCTAAAATAAATAAAAAAATAAATGCTAAATATAATATAAAATAAATCTTTATACTAAAACAAACATAAATAATATGCAAATAAAAATATAGTTTTTTTTTAATAAATATAAAATATAGTTTTATTTTAATAACTATAAAATAATTTAATTGGTATAAAAAAAATGTATTTAATTAGCACAAAATACTTGGATCTATCCCAGCGAGCACCGTATAAAAAGAGACCGTAACAATATACTCCATCTTCAGGAAATTCATTGATTCTATCAAAATGTTGTACTTGAAAATCAAAGCACAATTGTTCAATAGGTATATTGTAGCGTCGAGCAAAATTTTGCATCACTCCGGTTAAAAATGCTTGAGTAGAAAAAAATCCGCTAATCCAGAAATTATGTGGTTTACCATGATCGTACAAAATCTAACATAAAGTTTAACCATCAGTTAAATCAACGAAATAGAAAACCGTTATAAAATTATATGACATTTCTACATTTATATACCCTATATTAATATATATTGTACATTTTTATTTAGTTTTACTAATTTAAATTATCAACAAACTAAAGTGTCATATTTATATTTATGTATACCTATATGAAATAAAGAACTTTTTAATGTATTTAGATGATAAAGTAAATTAATCTATAAAATGGGTAACACTTGAAGCGAAGTTTAAAAATTAAATTATATTAAATTTGTATTATATTATGCTTCTTAATGTTTTACTTTAATATAGAAATATTTTACATTTACATCAGGTTGTCTCATATTATTATTTAATGTTGTTTTTCCTTTTATAAATTACGTCGTTTGAACGTTCAAAGAAAGTTAATGTTTCGTAAATGTTTATACATCAGCCTTTTGTCAATTCTCCCATATGATTTATCTTGACAAAATAATGCACAATGGTCTTTCCCTAATTATTATAAATATCTACTTATTATGAATATTGCCAATATTTTATGAACACTAAAATGAAATTATTTTAAAAATTGTATTAATAAATTATTTATAATATTTTAAAATATAAAATAACTTCTTATTTGTTTTTAAATTCAATATATTAAATATTAACATAAAAATTGTGTGTATGTGATAATAAATTATTTATAGCAATTGAATAGGTATACATTACACTCTCAGCTTATCTAACATATGATAATTATTTTTAATAAAATATACTTAAGTTACTGCTGTTATTACAGACAAATATTTATATAATAATCATAAAAAAGAAATATATTAATAAAATTGCACAGTATTATTATTAATATATTAAATATATTTGATAACTAATTAATTTTAACTTTTAACTTTTATTATTATACAATTTATAAATAAATAATAGTAGATAGGTAACAAATATGCTTATATTTTTTAAGAACTGAATAATATTATTATTTACTTCATACGATATTATAATTATTTTTAACTTTAATAATAAAAAAAATAAATTTAAATATCTATTATTTTGAAAATCATTAATTTTTATTTCGTAAACCTTAATTATTTTTAGATACAAATATACTCGTACTTTTACGTTTTTAAAAAATATATTTTATTTTTTTATATTATTTATATTAAGATTTGTCAGTGCCTAAAATAGTGTGCTCTAGAGCACAAAGTGTGCAGTACGAAATGTGAAGTGTGCAGTACGAATTTCTAAAGTGTGCAGTGCTCATAATACATGAGACATGCGTTTTTAAAATAGATTTGGACGTTATCAAACATATTATTCAGTGTTGTGCATTATCTAGATAAAATAATTTATCTATTATCTTATCTAGGTAAATGTATTTTAATTTAACTACTTTTTATCTTAGATTAAAATTTTATTTAACTAGACAAAAATATCTAGATAAATTATTTTAAGAATATAAAGTATAGGTACCGACATGGCGACATGCAATACAATTATTACTTTATTATTTATTAATTGTGCATGGTAAAAACCATAATATCTAAAAATATTATGTACAATATAATATTCAATATTGTATGTTCTCAGAATAAAATAATTTAATATATTTTAAAATATTGTCTCTACATCTATTTACAAATGTCTTTATTTAATAATAATAGTGTAATACTGTGATTCGTTTTTATACCTATCACTATCACCTATATGGCTATGATAAATTAATAATAAAGAAAACAATTTCCTTATTTATAAAACACGTTTATTTTATATACGGGTAAGAAGTAGGTACAGTGTTTATGCCACATTATGAGTACATTATAATATTGTATTATTATTTATTAATATGACCATTAATTATAAATTTTTATAATTAATGATATTACGAAGGTAATTATTTTGATTGCGTTGACAATACGGGGCACTTTATAGCCACATGGAAAAATTCAAATCTTGTAAATAAATAATAAATATAGAGTTGAATGAAATAAAATAAAATTTATAAACTATAATCATTGGGATATCCACTGACGAGTGACGAGGCGACGATCACATTAACGTCATTAACGGTCGTGACTTTGTGAGTCATTACTAGTGACATTTACTTAATTTACTCCTGTACTTTTATTATATAGTTTAGTCTGTACTGTATATTCTATATGGATTTAATAATAGGTGGCAGTAATAAAATATTAAAAATTATCTATGATTTTATCTAGATAAAAATGGACTTATCTTTATCTAAAAATAGATAATTAAAATTTTAATCAGTTTCATATTTAGCTAGATAATTTTTAGTTGATTCATCTTATATTTATCTAGATGAAAAATTTTTTATCTTTGCACAACACTGAACATATTTATATGTTTATTTTATCAATTATTTCACAATTCGGTTTCCAAAAAACAATTATTTAATTTTAATCACGAAATTGTCCGTGATATAGGTATATCGTATATTATATTATATTCATGAGTGTAGTATAGTTGAAGTATAGAGTATCTCTATGTACAGAAGACGTCAATTCTGTGGATAATTGATAAAGAATTTGTTGCTAATAATATCTACAACCGTGGTTCATAGACTCATAGTGTGTGTGTTGTACAACAAAAATAAGTAACTGTCTACTATGTAAATTGAACTATGTAAATTGTAGTAAAAATATGGAGGTATCTGTTATGTATCTATGACTGTTAAATATTTTTGTAAGTATTTTACATTTTTGATATAATAAATAATTTACTTTTAATTTTGTTGTTGGGGGGGGGGGGGTAGCGCGGAGCCCCTTACAAGCCACCCTATTGCTTTTTATTTTTGTGTGCAGTACGAAAAGTTTATTATTTTAGGCACTGAGATTTGTTATATAAAACTTAAAAAACGAATAGCTGATACTCCTGCCGCAGGGATACAGCGATACAGGTATGCAAATCATAGTGTTTAATTTTAATTAAAATTTGAACGCAATGATAAATATCATACTTTGAAGAAAAATTAACGTAATAATTCCATAATTTTACCATATATATATAAAAAAATTGAGACTGAGATTTTTCTAATATTTTGGAAATACGTTAAGATATATATCAGTATACTGCAATCAAATTTTCAAAAAAATTCCAAATTTTTTGGCTTATCTCTTAATTTTTCTTGCAAAAGTATTGAGAAATAGTAAGAAGAATATTTGTATGGATTCTAAGATTTTCGTTTAAACTAAAAATATCAACTTTAAACAGCTATACAACAAAATTGAGACTTGAGATATTTTTAATATTTTGATATCATGTTAAATAATATGTGAGTATACTTCAGTAAAATTTTCATACCTTATAAGTTATAACCCAAAATTGCTAATTTTATCAAACATTATATACATAAAAACGAAAATTTTACGAAATATTCAGTCTATATTTTGTAGAAAAATTAATTTATCGGGTCCAAAATTTTATCACATATATATAGTAATTATGTGAACACCCAAAAAGTTTTTAAGTTCAAAATTTCCTGAGTTATCGTGAAATATTGAAATCAAATTTATTAAAATTTCAGTTTTCATAATAAATGCCGTTTTTTCGTCATTTTTTGGTTGTTTTTCCTAACACATAGTTTTAATTTTGAAAAATTCGTAAAATAACTATATAGTACCAACTACATACACTTTTCAACCGGAAACATATGCTATTCATTAAAATCGGAGCATTATTTTGGGTAGTAAAAGTGCCTTCAGACAAAAAAAAAAAAAAAAAAAAAAAAAAAAAATAGACACACATCATTGTAAAAATCTAAAATATTTATAGAAATAATTTTTAAAATCAAATATTAAGATATAAATAATATTTACATTAATTACTAACATAATAAAAATTATAACGAATAAATAATAGATTAATAATAAAATGAACCATTATAATTTTATATAACTTACTTGTAAAAAATTAAGTCGATCAATAAAATTAGTTATATATCCACCTAATGACATAAGACTTGGGTAAGAAAACTTTGACCAAAGTACTGGGTATTTACCCACGGATAACGATAAAGCTACCGTTTCCAGTTCGGGAGTCATAACAATAACGCCTTTTATAGCTTTTATCAGGTTTTGCAAGCTCTTACGAATTATGGATAATAGTATATTAAAACGTTCCATTTCTTGAATAAGAACCGTGTTCATGGATTCATTGTGCATAATTGGATATTTTGTCGTTGCCATTTCTATGTCGAAATTGTTTGGAAGCCTTGAAAGTATATCGGACGAGATTTCAACTAATACATTTTCTGTTTCAGCGGCGTTATCAATACCAACATTACTAGAAACTACGGATGTAAATGAGTTAAAAAATTGAAATGTAGTTTGTAAGTCACGAGCAATTCCAGAATTTAAATGTAGTCCAAATACTTCAGGACTAGGGACAATTGGAATTTCCTACAGAAAAAACAATACTTTTTAGTGCATTTTAAATTAATAAATTATACTATTAAATTATACTTCGATTTGTTTAATAAAATCATGATAGTTAGTGCGGAAAGGAATACTATATTTCTGACTAATATCACAAAATAGATAAAAAGGATCTTCAACTACTCGTGGACAGCAAAATATATTCAAAATTGTTTTCATTGTACGTCTATCCCAACTATCAGTCACCCTACCACCGTAATTGCATTCTCCTGTCAAATATGTTACAGCCTCAAATGGTATTTCATTATATTCGTTTATATACATCTAAACAAAATTTAATTAACAATGTACCAAATTAAATTTATAAACATATAAGTACTTGAAGTTGTTGTATAGAAATATGATAATCAGATTCGTCAAATCCGTATGGTATATTCCACCCAATAGATCCAAATTTTCTTCTTTCTTGTATAACGGCATGGAAAAACGTCATTCCATACAATAATTTTGTAAATATCTGTTCTTTTCCTGGACATCCTTCAAAAAAGCTTTTATCTTTTACTGGATATGACTTATAACTTCTGAGCATGTTAGCTTGTAATCCTGTCGGAGGTTCATTAGTCATTTTAATGCCATTTTGGAGTACGGAAACTGGAAACTAAAATTAATAAAATAATATACCAAATTATAATGGAATAATAAATTAAATTAGGTTAGAAAAATAAAATAAATTTTATCATAATACCTTGTCCGAAGAATAACTAGTCAGCCACAATCTAAATCCACTATTTACGTTGGATAAGTCAAATGAATCACAAATCAATTCTAACTGTTCCATCCATGAAGTAGCCAAATGACAATTTTGCAAACAAACCCAACCTCCCGTTTTTTGTGATTCTCGTATTAATAATTCAGCTATAGGCCCCTTTAATGATATCGTTATATTTATACTTAATATTCTATTTATATATACAAATATATTTATTTATTAATTATTATATTCACTTGTCCTTGACCTAACGACACACTCTTTAATCGTTCGGTCTCGCCCATTTTATTAGCAAATTGTAACAAACTTGCCATAGTATCCATTCCTGATGAAAGAATGAATATAAGTGGACTTACACAAGTCGAGTCGCAATACGATTTATGTATGTCAAATGGTGGTGGGTAAATGAACTTTTCTCCAAGTTCTGATTCAATAAGTTTACTTATAATAGATATAACTTTATATGGTCGAAAAATTCGAACGACAAGAATACGTTGAAAATCACTTAATTTGTCGTACCAGGGTTTAGGGAATCGTGCATTTTCATCGTCAGTTTGATTATAATAATTCTTCCAGACGTCAACTTCACTAATAAAATCATCTTTAATACCTAAAACCATAAAAAGTACATAATATTATATAACTACATAAATTTTAAAAATATATCGACATATCGTCATTTAGAAATACCCCTGTACGCATTGAGGCCATCAAGACAACATAACTCATCCCAATTTTTATCAGGAAACCAATTGGACGCAGGATTAGGAATAACATTATTTATACCTATACCACCTGACACAAGAAACATTAATTCTTGCTTGTCAATTTTTTTTTCAGTACTTAAAAAACAAATATTCACAATAAATTAAATACAGATTAATAATACACATATATTATAATATAATATTCGTAATATACTCACAGCATTACTGTTGTATACATAATGAAAGAAAACAACATCTTATCCTTTTCAAACAATGACCGACATACGTTGGCATATAAATTATAAGTAAATGTTTCTTTCAGCGCATCTAAACGCTTACAAATGATTTTCGATTTGTTTCTATATAAACAATAATTTCTTTATAATTCAACAAAAGACGAGCTGATACTCCTGCCGCATGGCATACAGGTGTGCAAATCATAGTGTTTAATTTTAATTAGAATTTGAATGCAATGATAAATCATTACATTCGAAAAACAATTTTGAGCAAAGTACTGTCAGATGCGAGTAGTATTTTGGATTTAGGTGACTCATTTATGGGATTTATAATAAATTATTTATTTTAAGACTGATAAATATAAAAATTTTAATCAGTACATATATTATCTGATGAACTTCACTCAGAATAGTGTTTCGAATGTAATAATTAATCATTGCACTCAAATGTTAATCAAAATTCAACACTATCCTCTTTATACATTTTTATACATTTTATCCATTCCACACCAGTATCCCTTTCCCGTGCTTTTTATTTTTATAATTTTAAAATACGTGATACATTCGTGAAATATAAAATAGTTATAGTAGAATAGAATTATATTGTAATAAATTAAAATTTGAATCAATAGACAAAATTTATAAATAATTAATTAATACCTACACCAAATTATTAATAAATATTAATTACTCACGCTGTTTCAATTGCTATTATAAATATATTTATAAACCAGGTCAATGAATATTGATACATTGGATCAAGATTAGGCAAATCAGTAAGGCAATAATATAGTGTAGAACAATGGTGAGCGATTGATTTGTATTGTAATCTGAATTGATCAATAATTGCAACGGTTTCAATTGAAGCTACTTGTTTCTGAGTTATTTCCTTAGCTAATATCTATTATTTAATAACCGAATTGTCATATTTCATTAAATCAAAATGTTGCAATTTATACTATAGAGTCTATATGAATATTATTAATATATTTATACTTACCTTAGAATTATCTAAAACATCAACTGCATTTTCGTCTTCTAAAATGTTTCCTGGCGCCGAAAGTATTTGTAGAATATTATTTTCAACATCCAATAATGCTTTAGCATTTTCTGCGCCTTCAACGATTAACTGTTGTCTTTTTGACTCCAAATCTGGTCTGATGTTTAAAACAAATTAATTAATTACAAAAAAAATATCCAATAACACACACATATATTATTCAAAATATCTACCGCTCTTTTGCCACAACAATTCCTAACAGTTGGTCTTCCAGACCTTCGACTGTTAAGGCAAAATTTATTATAGTAAGTTTGTTAAATATTTCAGGCAAATAATGTGGGTTTCTAAGTTTTGATGTGATATATAATCGGAATTTTGGATTGTACTCAATTACATTATCTCCCAATGTTATATACATCATTTTTTCTAAAACATAACTAATATTTTAACTATCTATTATCTAATATATATATAACCTAATTTATAACATGGTTTATAGACTCTTCAATGTAATTCAAAGTCAATAAATTTTAAAATGTTTAAAATTTATTAAACTTAATTATCATTTGATAAAGTAATTTAAATATTCACTATATTTCTTAATTTTGTAGTTATTTAAATTAAATAATACACTAAATATTTAAGTTAAATACTTGTAGTATACGGTATTAAAAGTTATTTTTACATAATATAATAATAATTAGATTTAATATAAAATTAAATTATTTAAGTTCTAGTTTGTCTAATTAATAAATAAAGAAAATAAGAAATATATAGAGCAAGAAATCTGTTTTTTTTTTTTCATTGCATTTATTTTTCATTTATATACTCGTATACAAATTACTAAGACCAATAAAAAATAATATGTTATTGAAGAATTAGTACCTATAAAGTTCATTTATAATATTTAATGAAAAAGAAAAAAGGTCTAAAAGCACAAAATAATTATCCTATTTTCAGTAATTCTATCTTACTTCAAGTATTGATATGAAGTACCTAGTAAATTTTTTTATCTAATACATTTATTAATATTTTTCTACTAATAAAATATATTTTAATTTAAAGTAATTACGATTGGTTAGTTCTTACATAAATTATAACTCTTCATGATAAGTCAACTGTCAACATGAAAAAACCGATCATTGATAAAATTATATTAAAAAAATCTAACTAATCTTACAAATTTTTTTTTCTTACAAATCGTTGTTTGTTTAACACTGATGATGAAAACTGTTTGTTTTTACTTCTTTTTTGTTTTATTGTTATAATTTATTACTGTACAATATATAATATTACATTTTATTGCATATTTAAAGTTTCTTAATTTTCTATTACTTTATTCAACACATTATAAATTTACAAAATTACAATACATTTTTTATATTATTTTTTACATCATCATCCTAACCTTAATATATTATTTCTGTTATTAACGATGACAACATCATCTTGATTATTTTCAGTTTATCACATTATCATACAAAAACATAGTTTTTGAAATACGTATTTGTTAAAATAAAAACAAATTTTTGTAGATATTGGGTACCTATTATTATTTAATAGAATTCTATAAGTGACTCAACACCAATATATTAATCCTACAACTGTGATAAATTTAAAATTATAAATAATTATGGTAAATGTATAAATATTTATTTTAATTTCTAAATAATTATATGACATTATTTTATTTTATTTTTTAAAGAAAATCACTGTTATTATTATTTATTAATATTTTATTGTTACAAGATTAAATATAAGTATAAATATATTACCTTCATTATAGACTTGCTTTAATAATATAGGATCTAAAGAAGGATCCAAATCTTCTAAAACATTTTCAACTAATACTGGTTTCCCGGTTTCAATAGCAATTTCAATACTTTTCATATAATTAGGGTTAGTTAATTTAACAATAATAATATTATTTGATTTTTCCATTGTCTTAATCCACTTATGAGCTTGGGCTTGAGGATCAATTAATAAAGACCATCTTTGTGATCCATCAATAATTATAGCATTATCGATTGAAAATGAATCCATTGGTAAACCATTAATGTTCCAATTTTGAATTTTAATTGGAACACCCAAAACGTTTATTAAACTATAACTATTTGAAATTGGAATCTTTAAATCGTTACACAATATTTTCCATTCCTTAGTAATTAATGATCTATAAAATTAAAATCAATTAAATATTTATACCTAATTAATTAAAATAATTAATACCTAAAATATGATGTAAATGGAGCTAAATATGCAATTACTCCACAAGAAATAAGAATATCACCAGGTATACAATCATAGTTATTCTGAAGTTCTTCAGCACGTTGTGTCCAACGATATTTCTCACCACCAAGACTTCCTAAATTGTTTTAAAATAAACTTAAAATTTAATAACAAATACATACTTAAATTGAATAAACAAACCTATAAGTTTTTCAGCTTTAACTAACTTATTTTCACATATCGCTACTTCCGCAAGCAATTTTTCTTTATTTAATACAGTTTTATCTAAACGATCTTTAAGAGAATCTAATCTTTCTTGTAGCTGCCTTACTTCATTTCGTTTTTGTTCTAATATTGCCAAAGTTGCTTCATATTCTGCATTAGCTATCTCTAATTTTTCTTTTTTTGGTGCCACTACTTTTATTACTTTATCATACATGTCCAATGCAATAATCCACTTACATAAACCTTCTGCAGCACTAGAAGCTTTAGCTACAATTGCTGGTTTGAAATTTGGATCCGGAAGATAAGTTTTTCTTATAATAGCCATAATTTGAGAAGGTATATTATCTTTATCGTACTCTTTTAATCTTTGTAAAAAATTTATATCACCTAATATACGTTTACTCGGCCCCCAATAATCCAATATCTAATAAATTTAATTTTAAATTATTTTCACTTATTCAATATATACTCGTATAACGGATATATATACGATATGTATGATATCAATATATAATAAAAATTATAATTTAAAAATAACCTTTTGTCCTGGTTTATTAGGATCAGGAACTTTATCAGGTGGCACTCCTTTCATCACACATACAGCAGCCATTACAGTTTTTACCATTTCAGGAGGATTTTTCATTGACTTTACTAATGTTATGTCAGTTGGTTTTAAAGTGTTTAATGCATCAATTGCATCTAAATATATATAAATACATTTCGAATTAGTTATTTATCAAAATTAAAAATAAGTAAGTATAAATTGGTTATTATATTATCAAATATATTTTGAAAAAAATATGATAATTGCATACAAGTATACTTTTCTAATACAACAGATCATTTAAAAGTATTCATAGTATAAACTATGAAGTTAATTTAATAGTGTTTAAATAATTATCTACATAAAATAAACTCTTAATCAATATTTATGTTTACATAAGATATTCCTTAAATAATCACTCAAAACTAAAATTATGATATAAAATTGAATTTATTTAACATTTAAAGTAATATGTACTTAATTAATTACCTTCTAAAACAGGTATAGCCAAAGCCAAATCAGCTTCACATTCTGTTTTTAATTCATTGGCAGCTTCTGCTTGAATATTTGCTACTTTTTCATCTTCTTGCACTCTAGAAGTAGCTTTCTCAACTTCAACTGTCTCACGAGAAATCATAACCATCATTTCTTCTGTATCTTTTTGAGCTTGTTGGAGCTGGGGTTGAAGTTTAAATAAATCTTCTTTCATTTGACTAACTTGTACTGTGGCATATTCTAGTTCTTGAAGACCACCAATATAACGCATTTTCGCTTCCATAATTTCTTTTTGTTTGCGATTAGTGCAAATCGTATAAGCTTTAATTAAATCCAAATATGATGCAGATGTTACATATGTACGACGTCTTGTTGTTGAATAGAATTCCATAGATATTCTCCTATAATTATATATGAATATATTATTTAATTATTTAAAATTAACATTACCTACTAACTTAGCATCAAAATGAAAGCGTTGACAAACAGTGACAACAGAATTTTTAATTTTATCAGATAAATTCACATCACTCAAGTACTTATGAGCAACCATTTTTAATGCATCTTCTGGCCAATCTTCAAACCAATCAATTGTACAGCAATTTACTATAGATGGATATAGTCTCAAGCGATTTCTAAAAGTTGAACCAATTGGACTAAAGCATAAACATAAATGCAAATTTCTTTTACAACGATTTATGAAATAATTAAATACAACCAGTGGAGCAATATCAAGATTTCTATTTCCTCCTTGAGCATCTAATCTAACCATCTATAAAAATATTATTATTCAATTAAATTGTAACATTTTATAATTTTATAAAGATGTATTTAAAAATGTTGTTATATAATTATAAATTATACTTCTAATATATTTTGTTGTTCATCTAATGTAAATAAATTTGGCACTTCTCCGGAATTTAACAAAGCATCAATATCTTGTAAAAAGTATTCTTCTTCTATTTGTCTATCAGCAAATAAAAATACAATCGGATGGTTATTTCCTCCAGATTCTTTTAATATTGTTTTTAAATAATCTCTCCACTCATTTATCCCGTAATTTTTAGTAATTTTAGGTTGAAAGATATTATATTTGCACATGGACGCTGCTAAACGAACAAGTGATTGTCGACCTGAACCTCCTACTCCTACTAATAATGAACATCCACCAGGTATCATTAAAACTCTACATATTCTCGAAAGATGTTCAAGCGCAAATCTATTAAAATTAAAAATAATCAAATACATTAATTTTTATAAAACAATATAAGTATAAATGAATTTTACCTAAATAATACAATATTTAATTTTGATTTATGCGTCTTGTCGTATTCATCCATAACAATTTGAACTATTTCTTCAAAATTTGATAATGATGATGGTTCTTCATATTTTTTGTCTCCTGAAGAAAATTCCATAACATTGATAAAAATAAGATTTTTCATATCTTGATAAAGAATAGGCTAAAAATTAATACAAAAATTAATATATTGTATTTTATAATAATTTGTTCGTTTAAGTAATTAAAATATGTATTTACGTACACTTGAATCTGACAAATCATTAAATACTAGATCAAAATTTTCTTGGAAGTTTGTATTAACACTACCACGAATTGCATTAAATAACCATTCTCTATCTATATCATCAATAAGACGATCATAAAACACTCTCATCACTTCATGTACCCATAACCTAAAATAGTATTTAATATTATTTATTTTATTTAATTTAAATGATTTATTATATTTTATTTAAACATACCTCACAAATATTTTTCTATTTGTAAAACTTTCTTTACGGAACATCAATATTCCATTTATTACTTTTGATATATCTCTTAAATTAAATAAGTAATGTGATTTTGCAGGAGTCGGAGCTAAATTAATAATTGCTGATCTATATAAATAAATTGTTGATTGAATTATACTATCGATAATTGGAAATACTTCAGATGTAAAATCATTTTTCTAAACAAAATTGTAGACAAATGAAAAAATAAAACATTATAATTAAGCTGTCATTAATTCATTAATATTAATATTAATAATATATTAATATAAAAATAAATTAGATATTATACTTTTAATCCATTTTGAAGTAAAGTTGAATATATTTTTGTGATACTATCATCATCAAATGAATTTATTGCAAACAAGCCAAAATGACGCAAAAATCTTATACATATATCTTGTCTACTTCCCCCCGCTGGACCAATAGCTGACAACAATAGAATATCTTTCAAATACACTTTTGATTTATCTTGTAAGTCATACCAGTGTCCATGATCAACAAATTGTCTTAACAATTCAATTGAAGGCTGTGCCCCGTATTGTTCCTTGATGGGCATATTCATATCATCAATAAATATTACACATACCTTACCCAAAGGTGGGCCATATACACCACGTTTACGCTTAATAAGTTTAGATAATATAATTTCTTGTGTAAAATTAGCTGATGTCTGAATTGTAAAAGTAACAAAAGATGGAACATATTCATCTAAGGAGAGTTTGTTCATCATATAATTTCTTATGTAAAAACTTTTACCTGTTCCAGTAGGACCAAATAATAATAATGATTTACGATGAAAAATAAACATGTCAACTAAATACATATACCTATAAATAATAATACAGTTTAAATAAATAATACATTAATTATTTACTAATTACATTACCTAGCTGTATCAAGTGTATGTACTAAAGTTTGTTCAATGGTACACATTAACTCAAGTTTATTGTTTTTTACAATTTCCAAAACATTTTTCCAAGATCCTCGAGATGTACAACAAAATACATAATCATACAACATGCCATCAGTTGGTATTGTAATATCTATTGTACGTAAAGCTTCAGGTGGTTCCAATCCAGAAATTTCGCCCTTCCACAATTCTTTAAAGTAAATATCAAATGCTGGTCGAGATCTTGAATCTAATGTTCCACCAAAACCCCAAATGGAAGCATATACAAAGCATCCTTGCAAATAATTTGAAAAGTAATCATTAAACATTGCATTATCAACGCTTGCATTTTTTAATTGCATTTCAAGTATATTTAAAACGTTTCTGAAATATTATAAAATTTAATCTTAAGAATTCGAAAAAAATATAAAATGTAATCAAAAGTAATAATAATTTACAAAACAATATTTATTTCTCCAGCATTAATCAGTTGAGCACAATTACAATACACAAATTTAAGACAAGAAGGTGTAATCCAATCAAATAAACACATTATATCTACACCATTTTGATCTAATGTCCAATATTCTGGACAATTTTTCATCCAAGTTTCAACCAATGTTCTCCAACCAAGTAATGAAGGATCTAAATAAATCATACCACACCGAGATACAGTTGCAGGTGAAGCCTAAAAATAATTATTTCGTATTATACTAATTATAAACAAATAAAATAAAAAATGTACCTGATTCAAGTCCATAACCTCAAACATCATAGACATACAATCTGGCATACTAATTACTTCACCGGAACATAAGCACAACTTTTTATTATCGTCTAATACAGTATTTAAATTTTCTATCCAAACTGAATCAACTGGACCATCAAATATCAACCATTTTCTATCTGAAGTTTCTGACAATGAATAATTTCTATAATAAATAACAATGAAATTTTAAATATCCAAATATTAGATTAAATAATGACCATGGAATATATACGTATTACATATATACCTAAAAATATTAGGTACAACACCATTAGACCAGTCGTGTGAAATATCATTAAAAAAACCAAATAATTGTCCGATAGACATTGATTTAGGATTAATTGTTTCGAATTCAACCTTTCCTTCTCTTTGATCAAATTCATTTAGTATATTTAACGTTTCCGCGAGCAAGCGAAGTAAAGAAGTCTTCCCACCGAATGGATTTCCAACCAACATAAAACCATGCCTAATAAACATCATTTCATAAGTTTGAATTAATTTTTCTATGAGAGTGTCTATTGGCTGTAAATTAATCTTCACACATGCCTAAAATAAACAATAACGTACTAAGTACATTTTTATTTAAATATTAACTTATGATAATTATGTTAACTCACAATTTTTGCAGCAGAAATTAAATGTTCATAATTAGGATTTGACAATTTTACATTGGGAAATAGATCAGACATTATTCCGTTAAATAATGGAATATCTTTATTTAAAAATTTAGCTAAATGTACATCCAAAATAGATTTTAGCATTATTTCTGACTCGTCATCTTCTGGGAATTTCGTTTTCAAATTTCCAGCTGTTATCAATATAGTCTTAATAGCTCGCATACCTACAATAAATAAGTGTTAATAATATTTTTAATATTACCAGGTAAATATTTTACTAAAATCATAATGTGGTTGGGATGATAATTGTTCATAACACAATTTACACATAGTAACAATCTTAATAGACAATTCTCTTGCATTCATGAATCCATAAGAGTATAATAATATTTCTCCAATCATTACGTAATCCGGTACCATCATAGCAACACTTCTAAATAAAACCTATGAAACATACAAAATTTAATATTTTAAAAAGTTATTAAAACGTTAATAATTTTGTACCTTTAAGTTATCAGGAAGATCAGATCTCCCAGCGTAACCTGGGTTTATAGTAACACAAACATAACATCTTGGATTAAATTTAAGTTTTGTGCCTTCAAAAATAAATGTCTCAACATTAGTTCTTACTGCTTGGACTATACTTAAAATTTGTTGTGCAATTACAGATAATACTTCAATGTCAATACGATTAAATTCATTAAAACATGCCCAAGTTCCAGATGAAGCTAATCCTTTGAAAAACTACCAATACATATTTATTAAAACTTATTACAGTATCATAATTATTGATCAAATCGATCATACTTTTCCTATTGTTAAGTAGTCAAGACTATCAGAACAATTAAAAACAATACATTGTACTGCCAACGCTTTTGCTAAATCTTTTATTGTTTCCGTTTTTCCTGTACCAGACGGGCCCTCTGGAGCTATATTTAAATGTAAATGATAAGCACTAATTAGAGTACGATAACATCTATCCGTTAAAGGTGTGATTACAAGTCTTGGTGTATTTCCTAGGTATTCATATGCATAATTTATAGTTGCATTAGTCATTCGAACTAAGATATTTTCTTCCCAATAATATCTTTATAAATAAAAAAAAAATTACAAAAAGTAAAAAATAATATTTTGTTGACATAATTTCTACCTTAATTGGCTAAGCCATTTAAAATCCATATCGTTAGAAACGTCATTTGCTAACTCGTTAACAACATCTCTGCAATGGACATCTAATGTAATCAATGAATATATGGATATTCTTGTATAATTATTCAATTTACCACGCACTAAATTCACAGTATTATTTAATTGGTTCTAAAAAAAACATTAATTTTAAATATTTAAAGCCACCATATAGACTCAATAAATTACAGTTAAAAACTTATGATAATTTCGCATTTGTCCGCGTTTCTTTACAATAAATAAATCATGAATTTCAGCAGTCCAAAAAATTTTACTAACGCATATAACACATTGACCTGGCCATTTTTGTACCCATATGATTCGTTCTATTGTCGGATATTCATAATATGCATTTTCAATAGATTTTTTAATTGATATAATCATTTGTTCTTCTACCTATAAAAATAATTAATGAAACATTTATTATAAAATAAAATATTATCTTGTAACCTGAAGTAACCACTTTTCTACGCTTCCTCTTGCTTCTACAGTAGAAATATATTGATTAAAAGTAATTTTTTCACCCTCACTACTTATAAACTTTAAAACATCCAAATTATCATTAAACTCGAGTTTAGCAATTCCCTCAAAACATTTTTTTAAATGTGGTTCAACTTTTTTGGGATTTTTAGTTTCTGATAAAATATTTAACATTTCATCATTTGATAAAAAGAAAAATCTATAAATTAAATTATATATCATTTTTCAATTACCTATAACCAATTAATAATTAAATTATTCTTGTATGTGTAAATAAATTTTAATTTTACCTAGGAAAAATTAAACGTTTATTCTCCAAATAATTAAGAACACCTGAATAAATAGTTTCCATCATCTCAGTACAGTTATTTAATGATTCTAGAACGCCTTCTTGAGCTAAACAATTAATCGCCAATGGATCTGATTCAACCATTTTTAATAATTTTATAATTATGACATTAATTATCTAAAAATACATCATATTTTATTACATATAAAAAAAAATAACATATAATATATTTATACTCGTTTTACTATAATTTACATTAAATAAAACTTCTTCATTAGGCATTTGAGCTACAATGTCCTTAGAATTGAATAATGGCATATAGCAAAGCCATTGTTTTTGTACCCGTTCCCACTTTTCAAGTACCATAATCATTCGATTTATAGTGTCAAACCATACTTTTACCTCGTATTCAATAGGCTTAACAAATGCTGAACTACGTATAGATATAGTTTTTATAAAATGATCATCGAGCACCGCTTGTATATCGTCCAACCCGGTTAATATATTTATTTTCATATCTCTTTAAAAAGAAATTAACAAGTTTAATATAATATTTCAATTTATAAAACATCTAATTACCAATAAACCATACTTATGCAAGCTAGTAAATAATAAAATAATTTTCCAATCTTCTTTCATTTTTTGCAAGGATTTTCTTAATTGTTCCTCTTTTGTAGCGCTAATGCTAATAACTTCAAATCTACAAAAATATTATTAAATATAACTGAAACATGTGTACTAAATAATATGAATTATATTAAAGTTAAATATAAATTATAAATTATATATAATATTTTTAATTAAAATATTTTAATGTTAACAACTATAAATAGGTACTGTAAACAAACTAGAATTCTGTTTAATTTTTAAATTTTGACGGCATGTCCTTATTATAACATATTTAATTTAGAAGATACTAGATACGCATAATATAATATATAATATATAATATATACTCGTATATATACATATGTATACTTATTGCAGCATTTATTAAACAATATTAACACAAAAATATGTATGTTCTAAGAAAACTAACGGAATATATTTTTTTTCAATCGAATAATTATTTATATACATATTTATAATGCTTAACAATTAAAATCTTAAATTTTAAATAAATATTATAAGTATAACTTGCACTAAATTATTAAAACATTAAATTTTAAAGATAAAATGATCAAGACAAAACTTAATTATAGATAATTTTAAAAGAAAATAAATATTTATATATCATATAAATTGTTATCCTTAATAATTAAATTTTAGTACAACATATTAAAAAATGATATTTTAAGAAATTAGGATTATAATAAAATTTGTAAACTAGTATACATTTTAGAACACTAATACATCATACATTATACTACCTATCATAAATAAATTTAAATTATTTATTATTATTTATTAAGTATTTAAAAAATACATAATATTAAACATAAAACTTTTTAATCTATTAATTCCAATTAAAAAAAAAAGAGTAATCAAAATGTTGTACCTATTACAAAAATAATTAGTTTATATTATTTTTCAGTTCTATGTTTAATATTTTTATAACATGAAATTTTGATCATTCTATTATATATAGATATTTATTTTTTAAACTTTTAGAAAAAATTTTAATAGAAAACAAATTAATTGTTTTAAAAATTGACAATTTCAGTTGAACAATTCAATGAAAATTACAAATTAATTTAAAAATTTAATCTTATTATAATCAAATAAATTACGTTTTTACCATATACTCAGTCCCTATTATTTTATGAAATAAAATATTATTTTTGGTACGTACTAGGGATGAAAAAAATGATTAATTTATACTCGTATACCAAATACCTCTTATTATTACAAACAATATCCATTTTTATTTAATATAAAAGAATAAGATCAACTAGTATCTAAAACTAGTAAAGTAACAATAATAATAAAATATGAATATTATAAGTTATAACGTAGATAAAATTAAATTAATTTTACTGTGGTAGTAAGTGCTCTAAATGCAAATCAATCATTTTTCCAAGTGTTGTGCCAGCATTAGGAGTTAAATCAAATCCAATCAATTCAGACATTTCTTCCCAATGTCTTTCAGTTAAAGCCGGATTGCACATAATCCCAATAATTGGCATACATTTCTAGAATAAATTAATTTATATTTAATAATTAATGTGCATAATAGTATAAATAATTTCAAAATAATATTAATAATATTATATTCACTAATAATAATATTTTATATTTTATAATTAAAATATTTTACGAAGTTATAAAATTTTTAAGTTTTATATTTGAATTATTAATAATTTTAAATGTTTCAAAACAATTTCACACATAATAAATATCTCAACAAAAGTTTAAATCACAATGTCCATTATTTCTCTATATTATATGAAATTTTAAAATTTTAAATGAATTTCTTCAAAACATTATTCCCATTATTTTTTTTTTTTTTTTTTATCTATACAAACCCTAAATTCCTCCATACTATGAATTGTCTGATGTGCTATCTTCAAAGGGGCTGGCCAAACGTTCATTTCATCATCATCAATTACACCCTCATATCTTTTACTATAATTTTGCGATGACATTTCTATACATTTAACTTTTAATAATTGTTGTTTTTTTGTCGCTTCTCTAGATTAAAACAACACACGATTAATTAATAAAACCATTATAATTTATATTACTTTATTTAATACTAATTTAGTAGATAGATACTTGTAAAATTCATTAACTGTTGCTTCTATTTTAGGTAAACTAAGGGTACCAAAATCCCCACGCATCCATATATTCTTCTTTAAAAACCAACGATATGAAAATGTAATTAAATCAACAAATGGCTTTGTAAAATCCTTCAAACATACATTTTAAATTTAAAAACATATTACAGTAATTGTTAGCTTTCGTTTTGAAAATCAAAACAAAAATTAACTTCTTAATGTATAATTCTTCTTCAACGAAAAAATTATTATATTCGAATTTTTTAATGTTTGATATGGATAATTTATCTACAAATGTTTTTCGATAAGTTTCTAATTACCTAATGTTAAAAATAAGCATTTTCATAGTATAAAAATTAAACTAAGTATTAACTTACTTTAATTTCATCGAGTTCCGGGAATGTGCTTATTGGTTTGTTAAATAACTCTTCTTCTTTATTAATCCAAGCCACTATATCATCAAATTTTTCTATTTTTCTTTGTAACGTGTTAACAAACTATAAATAAATGTTTTAATATAAAATGTATTTAATCGCCAACGTCAATGTAAAGTAGGTATGTAAATATTTTATATTACTAATTTATATTCGTAGAGTTTGTTGACGTCATCGATACGATCCAAAAACGTTAGATTAGGTGCAAAGGCATCTAAATCATAATTTAAAGTACTGATTACTTTTGCCAGAGTTTCCTCTGCATTGGATTTTCCCACTTCGTATATAGTAGAATATTTAAAGAAAACCGGTGATATATTTTGTATCCATTTAATGGCTGATGCGTGCACATCCCAAAATTCTTTAGACAATACAGCATACTGGGATACGTTGCATGCAACGACAGTTAAATCTTTAACTGTCTGAATCATTTCCTCCATAAAAGTAGTGCTAGCGTACAGCATGTAATCCCCAAGCGCCAGAAACTCCTCGGAATTTTTCGGTTTGGAAATCGCACGTGAAACCATTTCGTTAAATTTATAGCATACCCTAAAGAAATAATATCATTATAGTTGAAAGTTTTAAAATGAACAGTAATCAAATCATTTAAACTTACCGTGCTAATGAAGGCCTTGTATAGTAGGTGTGCGGACATACAAAAATTAATGTAGACGAATTATACAACTATGTAATTGTAATTAGTTTTATTATTATTTTGTATACTCCCTTACCTTTCGTCATTACACAATTGCTTCTTAACAGTATAGTCGATAATTTGATCCATATAACCTTTGACCAAATCGCATATATGATTCTTCATATCAACCTGATTAATACTATAACAAGGAATAATATTATATCATAGTAATAAGAAATTATTAAATTTTTTTGTATTCGTTTTACTTTCCGAGCTCAAAATTCCAATCGTCAACCAGCTCTGTAGCTTTGTTTTTATAACTCTGAAAATAATCTAATTTTTGTAACAATTCATCATACGTATGACATTCATTTACATATAAATCAAGATTTTCTGGTAGTTTTTCATTGACAACGTCTTCAAAATCGTATTCTGTTAATTATATATTATTAATGAAATATCTAATTTAAAAATTATTTTCCTACCCAATTTTTTTAAATACTCCGTTAATTCTTTATACATATAATTCAACTTTTCTGCCAAATTAGCTTTTGCTTCATCTAAATATTGTTTATCACGCTTAATAGAAATTAATTGGGAAGATACCGGCACCTCAAAGCGATATTCCAAAGACGGTAATTCACTAACTGCAGTACTCAGCTAAATTATATTAAAAAATTAAAAATAAAATTATCATTTTTTTTTTTTTTTTTTTTTTTTGCCAATATCAAATATCAAATAAAAACTAATAGTCACATTCAAGATTAAATTTAAATAATGTAGTTTATCTAATTACATATAGCCCTAATTTACTATACACTATTTTATAATATATTGTGATTATGAGCATATGATTTTTAATTATAAAAATTTTATTTTTCATGCTATAACAGTTATTGTTACTATAGTATAAGATTTAAATGTTATTTCTGGATAACAGTTTTTTTTAATTAATTCATTCTATATGAGATACGAAGTTAGTTTTATTTTTTAAAAATATCTCTGTATATAATGCAAACAATATATTATATACCTGTATACAATTTAAAATTAAATATAATTACGTTTTATAATAAAATATAGGTACATTTGAAAAAATTTAAATGAGTTTTACAATAATTCTAATCAACTTAATTCATGTCGAATACCTATTATAATCTATATTATGAATATGACTATATTGGCTAAATATAGCAAGGAAATATGAATCGATATATTTACCAAACCAAAAATAATTTTTTAATGAAAAAAACTTATACAAGACCAATACAAATTTATAGTAGAAATAGAAAGCTCACTAAGTACAAAATTGAACAGTATTGATCACATATCTCATTGATACTAGGTGTACTGATACATTTTGAACCAACGAAATGCAACTTGAAATTTATTTTAGGCGATGTTGTGACATTTCCAAATACTTTTACTATATGATCTATAGATTTTAAAATCATTCGTTCCATCTATAAATTAATTTTAAAAAAATATATTATATCCGTTATACAATATATTAGTGAATAGTTAAAATATTAATTTGCGTCGTACTTCTAAACTAATTATAGTAGTAACACCTTTAACAAACTGTGGTAACGCCTTCAATAATATACCATCTGTCGCGCCTCTTCTAATTAAAATTAATATGACTTTTTTGTACCAATCCTTAGTTAGATAAGTATCTTGTTTTCGAAAATCGTGTTCTAAAGTTGCCATTAAATCATCAAGGTCTCGGGAAAATTCATTAAATCTAAATATAATTCACGTCCAAATAAAAATATTATATTTTATAATAATTAAACAGCTTTATCAATAATTGTAGTAGGTAGGCGTATAATATTACTTATATGATTTTGCATTAATCATCGTTTTAGGTACATTACGTTTTGTAAAATATAAAATATTTATTGTAGTTGGATGAGTCGTATGTAAACGTTTTGTCAACAGTTTTTTCCTTTTTAAAAATAATGAATAATTTTTAGTTTTACCTCCTAAGCTAAAAATAAAATATTTTTTAAATACAGGCCATAGTAGAGTATAATTAGTAAAAAATAAAAACTAATAAACACTAACGCAATTGTTAATGATTTTTCCTTCCGTTCTTCGGGTAAAGGAAGATCCGAGTTTGGTATAGGTTTGACAATACTATTGACTTGCAACTTTTTTATTACATTTAAATATTCAGTTTTGACTTCATCTATCAGAGATGTTAATACTTTGGTTTTTTTCCAACGGGCTGTTTTTGATTTCTAATTAAATAATAATAATAATAATAATAATAATAATAATAATAATATACTCGTACTCGTAATTCGTTATTTTAATATTTGATAACAATATCTTTTTTATAAATTATAATAAATAAACAATGTATTAAAAATACAATATTTTCATAAACATTCATACTTCTATTATATTTTCTATCCACGATTCTTGCATCGGTGTAGGTTCTATTGCATCGGCAAATGCCTTTAACTGCTTATGATAATAAATCTGAGGCATCTTAATTCCTTCTTGGCGATCATCTGGCGTTGATTTCTTAGCCATCATCAAGTCGATTTTTTGCGTTACGGCGCATTCATTCCTAAACGCAGTTGACAATAAATTATCATCTATATACATATTATAGAATATAGTTATTTCGATTTAAATGTTTCACTAAAAAATGTCATTTACATGTAGTCTTTAATTATATTATTACGATTTCCGATTGGTTTGCTATTATTTATTGTTCTGCTTTTGTTTAAGTATTTGCTGATGTCGGGCATTTTCGGCAATTTTGGAACAACTGAAACCGTATCTATTAACTGTCTGATCTCTCTATCCTCGGTGAAACCTGTATTTTCACTACAGGATTCTGTCGAAGATGTCCTGAGGCACGGTGTCGTAAAACTACGTGGAATATTTGGAAACGATTCCTTTGACTTTAATAATTGGTGTTTTGATGCCGACGACCGGCCGGGTGGTAATAAATACTCTTTACTCATATTGCGACAAATAAAAAATAATTTTAATCTAAAACAATTGGAAGAAAAAGTCATCCTAAATAGATAAGTAATTATTTATTTTATTTTAAACTTAGTCAGTGTAGGTACATAAATGACATACATTACAACAAAAGATTCGTGTTTATGAAATAATAATAATTAATATGATTATATTCGAAATAACATAATATAATTTATAATCATAGTATAGAAAAAAAAACGTTAAATTAAATTACTTTCTATTATGTAAATCAGTGGTAATTTTACGAGGAATTCAGTACTTCTGGATCCTCCAGATCAATACAAACTATTAATAGTAAGTATATTGCATAGAATAGGTAAATATTAAACAAAAAAAAAATTAATTATTATTAGTTATTACATATTTTTACTAAACTATTGGACATCTGACATCTCCAGAAATGGTTTAAAATTTTAAATCCCACCACTGATGTAAATGTCAAACAAATATTGCATTTTAAATTTAAATTTAGTACCAATGCGTTAAAAATTTAAAATACCAACATGTTTAATTCGGATAAAAACTGATAAGTGGTAGATAGCAGGTGGGTACTATATAATATATAAATAATACTATAACAGGTATATTACAGAATATAAAAATGGATTATTTTTATTTTTATAAAAACTAATTGATGAAAAAATTGCAATTCAATATATTAGATAGGTACACACGTAGGAAAATATATAAATAGTTATAATTCATAACGGTTAACGTATATATTACTATAAATCATAATAATATAATATATAAAATAAATAGGTAGGTACGTGATTAAATTTGGTTGATATTTTTTATTTGTGATTATTACTTAATAAAACCTAATACAATTTAACCCAACATATACAATTAATGTTACATAGTACGTACATACCAATCACATTGAAATTCACTGCTATTTATAACACTGCACTTTTGATAATAACAATAATTATTATTGATGGTAAATAATAATATTAATAATACTAATTTTTCATATTATTGAGATATTATCTAGTAAAAACTATACTATAAAATAGTCCACGCGCGTTTAACACCTTGCAGATCGTCAATAGATCAAACATTCAAAACGTCTACATTATAGTAGGTACCTATTATTGTAGTATAAACAGTAACCAAGAGACAAAAGTTACCTTATACCGTAGTTACAACAATACACAAACCACGTTCAAACGACCTATACCGTCAAAAATCTAATTACCTAAGTATAGTGTACCTACCCTATATGTACCGAGGTACCTACAACCTACACTACCATAGATTATCCCTATAGAGTACCTATTATAGATACCTATATACTAAATAGTTTTACTTCTATGCTACCTATACTTAAATACTTTCACTACTTTCAGTCTTGAACACTTGACCATGATTTAAGATATCTTAATTAGTGATCTTAACCTGTTAATGACAAGTCTAATAGCAATAATTATTTAATTTATTATATTTTAATAATGAAACATGAAAGATGAAACCAAATCTAATATAGATATTAGATATAGGTTAGGTATATAATATAATTTATATTATTATTTATTATAATGATTGTATTTCAATATTTCATAATATATAATTAACTGTATAAATAGACTACGACAAATGTGATGATAATAATATAACTGTTTAGTGTTTATGAATAATAATTGTATAAGTAGTAACTAGTAAGTATCTACCTATAGTTATAAATTGTATAATCAAATCGAATAACATACGAATAAATGTAATAATATATTAATATTATAATTTTAAATCGAGATTAAAAACTAAATACAATACGATTTTCTAATGTTATAATACCTACGTATAAATACTTGAAATTAAAATAATATACCTAGGCCCTAGGCTACTCTGAAAACTACGCGCATAATAATAATAATAATAATAATAATAATAATAATAATAATAATACAGTATAAACAGATTTTTTTGTTTTTATATAATAATATATTATATATTTATATCTTATATACTCGTATATATAATATATTATATTATATTCTTTTATGGTAAAAAAACAAATAAAAATATTTTTATACTTATTATTTAATAGAAACTAAAAAAAATAAAAAAAAATAATAAATTAATATGAAAAATTAAGAAAGGAAAACAACTTAATATTATATTTTATCATTGGAAGTCGTCCCAACGTGTAGCTGCATGTGACGTCTACCATATTATTTATTTCGTAAATTATTATAATAATAATAATAATAATAATAATAATAATAATAATAATAATAAT
>JAIUCT010000028.1:3288432-3320510 GCA_021307375.1 Tetraneura akinire
TAATAATAATAATAATAATAATAATAATAATAATAATAATAATAATATTATTATTATTATTATTATTATACCCTTTTTCTTTAGATAACAAATCTTTTCTGTTCCCCGCCTTTCCCAACCTACGTGTTATCCTTCCGCCTTTATAAAACGTTCCCTTAATTCCCGGTTTCCGAGTACCTGTTATTATATCTGTCGTATACTCGATCTTCTTTCATCCTTCATCCGTCATCGTTCGCAGCGGATGTTTATTTAACCCGGAATTTATGTAGGGTACCTATACCTCTTATTATTATTATTTTTTATCAGCCGTTTTAAACTGTTGACATGAATTATATTTACAATTAAAGTCCATCGGGATATAAAAGTTCTCATCCGCGACTGTTTTTTTTTTTTTTTTAACCTATTACGTATACTTATGTAATTATTTTTCTCAATCCGAAATAATATATAATAGGTATATTTTGTACCTATTTTTAATTTTTAACACGCCCATTAAACAAATATAATTAATATATTTTGTATATATAAAATCAATGAGAAACGCATTAATAACATTAAAAGATAATATTTATTGTATCTAAATAAATAACTATGATATAGGTAACTCTTAAAATAATATTATTTAAACTATTTGGTACATATATATTTCCAGGGACGTACCCAAGGGGGAATTTTGTGTCCGAACGCCCCTCATTGTAATAATAAATATACCTAATAATCTAATATAAAAATTAACATTTATTTTTAATACAGATTATACTTTTCATGAGTAATATAAGTACCTATTTTATTTAATAATATTTAATATGATATTTGAACCCCTTACAAAAATCCTGGGTACGCCCCTACATAGGTTTATAATTCATTTTCGGATAAATAAATGATATTATTATTATTAACTTAATGTTTGTTTGGTAGGTACTAGTAAAAACTTTAAATTATATACCTGTACCATGTGAATAAAATAAAATGATATTCTTTAAATAAATGTAGATGCATTAATCTATTATAAGTATATCATCTTGAATTACAAAAATTCAAAAAACAATACCTAACTTATTTCTACGTACATAGCTTAAGTTAAAATACTTTACACTAGTAAAATACTCGTATAGGTGGTGACATAATATAAACGATTGACGAATGCAATTTTCATTAAGTGAGATTACCTAGTTTATAAGATAGGCAGGTACATTTCGAAATTTCTAACGTGTTTGTGAACAAAATAATATAGCCACAAATAAATTTCAATTTAATTTTTAAATAATGTGTTCATCGTTTCATCAAAAAATAATTTTTCAAATAAATATTTGAATATCCCATAGGTCATATGGTTCGGTACTTGAGAAATTTAGTAAGTTTACGGTCAACGGGTCAACATGATCAGTTAGTTTTAGTTTGCATTATTTATTCCCGAGAATTGTGCAAAATTATAATCGGAACTGTGTTTGCCGACAACAAACTATATTCCAATTTTCCTAGTGTTTATTATAAAGATACATATTAATATATTATATTGGTGAATATAATAGTATTCTTAATGTAATAGTTGTACATAGTACAATTAAGGCGTTTCTCCATAAATTAAATTATCATGTTGAAGAATCATATTTAAATTCTTTGATAAGTAATTACTAATTAGGTACAATGTAGAAATATTTGTCAAATGCCGGTTAAAATATTATCTTTATGAACTTCCATTCAAATTATATCAAGTAGGTATCTTCAAATCTACAACAAACAAACGTGTTATTAATGTTTTAAATTACGAAAAATCATATTTTTCCAAATAAAATATTATATTATATTTATATAATAGATGTTACGATGTTCGCATTAGTCAGTTCTCACGTTTCATCTAATTGATGCTTGGTCCCATGAGCCATGACAATAGAAACGCAAAATACATTTAATTCCTCTATAACATCTACACTCGGTTGAATTTCCTCCATTAGCTGAAAATTTAAAAAAAAATTAAAATTCAAAAATTTTAAAAATGAAAAATAATTTTGACTTGGCACCCCCCCCCCCAACCAAGTCTCTGAAACCGCCCCTGCGTGTGTAGAATTCTTTGGCTGGAGAAACAGATGCCATAAAATAATTGGATGCATCCTAAAACCTAAATACAATTGCACTTTACACTTATATAATAGTTAAAATTGAATTTGGTATTTTTGTTAAAAATAACAAAAAGAAATTATTAGTTACTGAAACTGATATAAGTCTCTTCAAATTTCAGAAATTATATTGTATCAATTCTCACTACTTAACCGCCACCCTTGTCAGAGTACCAGAGTACACTGGAGAGACAAATACTCGCCTACCTGTATGACTTATTCAGACTATTAATTAGTATCTGCCACTATAATTCACAATTTAATAAATTAATATTAATATTATAATAAAAATTAAATGTATTTAATAAATCAATATTAATATTATAATAAAAATTAAATGTATTCGCATATTTTTGAGGTAAGAGATAGGTACTGTCAGTTTTAAACAGTTTTTTTAAAAAATTAAAAAATAACTTATTAATATATTCTTAATCAACAAATATCGAGTCATAGTACTACTAATACAATATTAGTTTAATTTTCAGTTAATGTTGCCATAGTTTGAAAAGGACAAAGAAATTATACTGTTATACCAATGTGCAATGTACACAAAATAGTAAGTTACTATGAAAAATAATAAATACACAATAATATAAAGTATAAATAAAGTATACTATTGAAAAAAAAAAAAATGCACAATCAACAAAACTATAATTTTATTTAAAATAATAATCATTCAGAAAAACATAATTTATAACATAAAAATATCTTTTATCAAATTATAACTTTTAAAATACAAATTCAAAATTTTTACAATAGGTAGCTAATAAAATTATTTATAAATAAAAAAAAATAATATATTTCAAAATGTATATAAAATTTAAATAATATGGAACAAAATAAAATAAAATAATATATAAAAAATATCAAAAAAATAATTGACTGATATAAATGTTATTACATAAAAAAAAATATAATGTCTATACAATATGATAAATGTTCATGATTCATTGTTCCATATGTTGTCTCTTAGTTGAATATCACGAATCTTTTTTTCTAAAAATAAAAAAAAAATAATTTCTATATTATAAGAATGAAATGCCCTATTACAGTTTTCACAAATTTCATTCTCTCCTCATTAAATAGGTTTTCTATTAATACAATTTTATTTTAATTCTATGTATCACACAATAAACAATATAAATTACTATAGTAACAACAGTTATTGAGATTTTTTATATAATAAAATAAATAAACAAATAGTAAACTAAGTTTCTTTGTAGTATATTTTATTCTATTAGTTACTATACTTCAAATTAATTATACATATATTAATTATTTACCTTTTGCATTTTCTAATATTGTGCGTTCTGCACTTAAAATTTCTGGCGATACATTCATCTTTAGTCCTAAAGCACTGCTTACTAAACGTCTAGCCATTGAAGTACAAGTCTTTGGGCGGATTGATGGAAGAGGAGCAATTGTTTCAGCCTTAAGTTTTGATTCTTTAATTGCATTCTTAAGAGGTCTGGTTTTCACAAGTGCAAATGATGTATTCAATGCTCGGTCAGCTATTTAAAACAATATGTCATGTATTAATATAATTCCTAATTAGTAATTATTATTAAATATTTACCTAAATTTGGACTCTCAAATACTGCTAAAGCATGTGTATCATTAACCCAAACAATTTCAAAGTGGTTTTTACGAAATGCTGCAAACTGATTCATTAAATCAACTGTTTTAAGATCAGAAGAAAATCCGTAAACTTCTATAACACACTCTCCATCACCTGAACGTTCTTCAATTGTTTGATGACTACGATAATCTTCTTTTGCACATTGCACTTGAACTTTACCCATTGTAGAGACTAACTAAAATAAAAAAAAAAAACAAAAATAATTATGATTTGAAATATAAACCAAAATTTGTAATATTTAAATAATGCTTATACTAATTGTCTTGTTACAATAAATACATAAACTAACTTCATTACCTCTCAGGATCTAATATATTATTTTATTAGAATAATTTCTCTCTACACATTAATTATGCATTAATTTATTTATTTTTACATCAATTTTAATTTTAAAACTACATTAATAATTTTAGTAAAGAATTCTAAATCTAGAATCCATCTACAAATAAACTATTCATATGTATGGTCTTAAACAAAATAAATTAAATATATTGAAATTTACATTTAACTTGTAGTTTGAAATTCAAACTTTAAAAATTAATAAAATTTACTTATTTAAATAAGTAATGATTTAAGTAGAGATATTTAAATAAGAAATGCAAATTTCTATTGTTTTTATATAGGTAATTAAATTTATTAGAAATATAACATACTTCTTTCATAAGTAATGGATGAATATAATCATCTTCTTTATCGTATAAATCTTCCCAACTGCACTCATCTACATCAATAACTTTTTTCTTTTTTTTCTTTCCAGCCTTTTTCATTTCAATATTTTTAACAATATTTAAAGATATACTACTATCAAATATAAAACTAGGCTGAGTATTTAACTCTTCATCCGTACTACTGGTAACTTTTTCTTCTATATCTGTTAATGGTCCACTTGTAAAACTATCATCCAAACAATAATTAGGACAATTTCTATCATGTTCTTTTGCTAAATCTAGTTCGCGTGTATTAGACTGCAATATTTCATGTTGTTTTTTATTTGACATGCCTAAATTTTTTTCATTCAAAGTTATTTCATTGCTTTTATTTTTTTGAAACTCTAGTATATCATCAAATGAAACCTTATTATTAATGACTGATGTTTGCATATCAGGTGAATTAACTCGAGTATTATTTTGATTGTTAGTATTATCACAAACTGTATTACAAATAATACCTACATTATTAGACTTACATCCTACATTATTCAAAGTAAGATATTCTGTATTATCATTTGTTTCACTAAATAAATTAGAATTACTCCCATTTGTATTCAAATAATCTGAAATATTTCTTGAAGATAAAGAATTTGAAATCTGTAATGAATCATTATTATATGGAGTTTGAAACTCATCAACATTCATTTCATTTGATAAATCTACAAATTTAAATGAACTTAATGATGTTAATACACAATTATTTGTTTGTTTGTTTATATTATTTGATAATGATTTTGAACTTTTTGTTCTTTGTGAGTATAATATATTATTGAAATGATCTGATATTTTGAAATTATTTATAGGTTTATTAGATGATGTTAAATTTGAAGTTTTGGTAGTATTATTCCTATTATGGTCGGTATTATTAGCTAATCCTCGGAGTGCTTTAGGTACATATATAGGAATATCTGGTCTTTTATTTTGTTTTCGCTGTGTAGATCTGAAAATAATTTTTTTAAATTTTGTACTTGAACAAGTAATAAAATAATATTAAAATACTAAGCCTGGAATTTACCTTGAAATTTCATCTACTTTTTTTTGAGGCTCAAGAGACTGAAATAATTTTTGTTGTGCTTTCCTTTCGCTAGGTGTTCTATATGGTCGATGCATCTTATCACCATCGTGAATTTCCATTGATTTATCAAATTCCATTTCACAAAGCCTATTAAACAAATAATATTTAAAAACAAAATCAATTACTAAAATTAAAAATTTGTCTTTTTGATTTTAAATTTTTTTTTTTTTTTTTTTTTGTTCTGTAAATACTTTTTCGGCCTGAAATAATGCTCTAATTTTCAGGGATAGCATATGTGTCCAGTAGGAAAGTGGATGTAGTTGGTACTTTATTTAAATAATTCTTTTAATTTCTGAAAATTGGGCCTATATGATAAAAAAAACTACCAAAAAATGACGAAAATAATGAAATCAATTTCAATATTTCACAATAACTCAGGCAATATTGAACGTAGAGATTTGAAAATTTTATTGAATGTTCCAGATACTTTATATATACTTACATCATAAAACTTTGGTACTCTTGCATTAACACCTAAATTTGAATGATACAATACCTATATTATCCAACTAACTTCACTCAGAATTAGTTTTTCAAATGTGATATTATTGCATTCAAATTTCAATCAAAATATCTACTCTACGCTTGTATCCTACTCATAACAGTATCAGCTTATCTTTTTAAATATTAGTCTATTCTTATATTATAAAAATTAATTTATTTTTTATTTTATTTTTGACACCAAGAAATTTAGTTCTGATATTAAAAATTATTTGAAAAAATATATTTTATACTAATAACAATAAAATTAGTATAGGTATTTGTTTCATACTATTAGGTATACTATGTATATTAGTAATATACCTAATATATATATATATATATATATTTACTGGATGTCCTATCAGATTTGTCCCTGTCAATAAGTTTTTATCTACTACATATTTTAAATTATGATTTTTGAATACTATTATGTATAAACAAGTCACATTTTATATCAATTTATAAATACATATATTATTTATTTGATTAGGTACCTACTTAAAATAAAAACAGTATTTGTTTCTATATTAATTTAAACTTAGAAATAACTAATTTATGGTCTTGATTTCTTTAAAAAAATGTAAATTTAATTAAATAAATAATCGTACAGACCTAACCTATGACTAAATAAAAAAATAAAATTTCTTTGGTAAATTGAACATTGAACAATGTATTAGCAAATGATTGGTGAATGTTATGTTCCATAGCAATGCGTTTTCAATTAATTAGAAATTATTTGATCAATTAAATTGCATACGTATTATCATTCATCAATATTATTTATAATCTGTAAACAATTTATACAATAATTCATTCTGTAATGAAAGTGGAACGACAATTACATAAAATATAAATTCATAATAAAGTACATATTTATTTTATTTGAATTCCAAAAATTCATGACTATAATATATTCAATATATTCACTTTATAGAAATTAATAATTCAATTATTTAAGTTTTCAAAAAAAATAATACAAATATAAATTGACTATATCAAAATTGTATGTTTCTTATTTTGATTTTAAGTACTTACAAATAAAATTATAATAATGAAAAATGAAACTTGGTTATACATAATATGTTACTATGAAAAACTGAAATCAATCTTTATTGTCATTCACTATGAATATCAACATTCTCTAATAAGACTAATGAATAATAAATATACAATATTTTGTAAAATAATTTATTTTTCATACTCTAAATCACTGACGATTATCAACATTTTTAAAAAGTGTTTGTTGTATGTTTAATGATAATGTCTAACTATAACCGTAAAGGAAATATTATTATATTTTCATTATAACTTTTAATAATACATAAAGACCTATTTACAAATTTTCAATTTTATATATTCTATCTATTATTTTTTATTTACAGATCAAAGTGACAGGTATAATGACATGTATAACGCGCAGAATTCTGACAAACCCAAATAAATTTTATTGTTAGGTTATCTAAAATTAATATAAAATATATAATATTATAACACATTTTACGCATTAAATTTCAAACAGACTGCAAATACAGAATGAAATTTAAAAAATAATAAATAAGTGTATTAATTTGATTTCCATTCATCAATCGACATTAGATATTTTTAAGTATGTTAACAATTACCAGTAGATACAAAAAAACAAAAATATTGTTAGAAATTCATGTATTAGCATGGTAAATTTTGGCATTCACTACTGATTGTAAACAATTTACTATATTTGATCTTTCATGGTAACAAATAAACAGATTGCAGAAATTAAATTTTAAAAATATGTAGTACATCAAAAATTATTGAAAAGGACAACCCTAAATTGTCCTGGTAGGACAATGGGACACTCAGTATATAATATATACTCGTATATATATATATAAGTACCTATGTAAATTTTATTATAATCATTCATATATATAATTTATATATTTATATTATATTATTTTTTGGAAGGTCGACCAACAGTTACAAATTTACTATTCATGGCCACAATTCAACTCATATATACATATTGCCTTCTAATGCCTTTAAAATATTTCCTTGAAATAAATATATTTTGTAATAATAAATAGTTACTATGACACTCTTTAATATTGTTAATTGTATGTATTATTTTATATAAAAGAAAAAAATATAGATTACCTAAATAATGTCATAATTTTATAATACAAAAAAAAAAAATAATAATAATATAACACTTTAACTGTGAACTTACATTGGCTTAAGTGAAGAATGATGAACAACTGTGCGTCTTCCGTAACTATTACCAATAGATACAGTTTTCAAATCGTTGAAAAAGTTCTGCACCAGAGTGTGGACCAGAAAACGATTACGAGAGTTAAATGGAGGGAAAACAAGAACAACTTGTCTAATACAATAATACAAAATATAAGAATTCAAATAAAAATAAAAAAATAGGTAAAATGTATTTAAATAAAACAATAGCAAAATAATACCGACCTTTCTCTTTGTTCCAAATCGAAAGTTTTTATATAATGTCTAATGTCAGCCAAGACAGTTTCTAAGAACGAACATTCGCCAATTCTTAGATTTAATATGTCCAACGAATCCATTGACGTAATGATAGAAAAACAAATGAGCGAATACACGTTTGTTGCATTTGTAAAAATAAATGAGAAATTACAAATTAAAATTGGAGATCAAACGGACTGGCAAGAGAAATAAATGAACTAAGAAATTAAAAATAAATTTTGCAAAGGATTGTTCGTGAAAAATATCATATTACAAATACAGTGCAATGTGATATGCAATCTCACACTATGCACAATAATTCTCTTTCGTACTGCTACTGATAACACTAACGTTGCTAATAATCATATGTCTGAAAATCTAAGATTTGTCTATATAGTGCAGTGTTTCCCAACCTGTTTTATTCTACGCCCCCTTTGTAAATTTTCAAAAATTTCACGCCCCCCCCCCCCAACAATTAAAATTTTTTAAAAAATGTTTATTTAGTTTAAAATATAGAAATAAGTAAAAATAATTTTTTTTAAATATTTATTTAAGTTACAATGTAGAAATTATAAAAATGTAGTTTATTTATTATTAATTATTATCACAGATAACGAGTAATTAGCGATGAATGATAATGGACAATTATTAATTTTATAGTTTTTCCACATAAATGAAAAAAAAATTAAAAAACAATGTAATTTGTAATGACTACTTGCGCCTCCCCAGCAATGTATTTACGCCCCCCTTGGGTGGCGTGCCCCCCAGGTTGGGAATCACTGATATAGTGATTTTGATAGTTCAAGGGCGGATTTTTTTTGGGGGGCAAAAGGGGAATTCGCCCCCCTTGGACCTAGCTTGACTTAAAATTATTATATAATATATTATTCAATAAATTATTATTATATCTAAGATATATTAATAAAATATAATTGTTAGTAATTTAGTACCCCCCACCTATCATTGAGTATAATATCAATTTTCAATTATTTTTTTTTCGCCCGTATATAATTATGTACACGTGTTTGTAAAGGTAATAAACTAATAATACCATCCATAATACAATATCCAAGTACGCACGAAAGATTGTACCTACGTGCTACGTCTATTATCCTCTTTGAATTAGTTTTTGAATTAGATGAACTTTGTATTGTATGTTCTCGAAATACGATAAAATTATAAATTACAATAACAATATTACCTATTGTAAAATGAAAATGACATTCGCCATTCGGTTTATTGTCAAGACTCAAGACTTCATAATACATTATCGTCTTAGATAAATTTAATGACGTTTAAAGGAAATATTGATGGTATTATTAATAGATTTTCTAATGTAAAAAATTACTAAATTAGTAACTTTACTAATATTGTTTTTAATTTTAATCAATAACTATTAACTAATACATTTGTATTATAAATATAAAAAAATTTAATTCGCCTCCCCCCTTGGCAAGTGTTAAAACCCCCACTGTACTAGTTGGATGTCAAATTCAGAATTTTGATTTTGAAAATTAAAAAAAAAAAATCAAGGATGAATTACAAACTCGTTTCCTTACAGAAAAATTGAACTTTTTTGAACTATATTCGGAGTCGAAATGTTGATGATCCAACATCCAGAATTCCAGAACTACTAGCCACTAAGTGCTAAGTCACGGACACCGACCACAAACGACACAAAACGAATGTCCACATTCACATGGTACATACGAATACATATTTTTAATTTAAAATTCTATTTAAATAAATAATAATTATATTATTTTAATATTCCTGTAAATTATGAATTATTTTTACCAACTTCTACACTCTAAAATAGTCTTCATAATTTGATTCAAAACCCTATCACAGTCACACTGACCACTAGATTTTTATACTATAATATAATAATAAAATATGCTATTTTCCTACTAGTCTACTACCTATTCAAGAATTTGATATTCTGAAATCCCAAGTACTAATGTACCTATTAACTTACCAACTAAGACTATATTAAGATCCATAATAATCTTGACTGTTGATATTTAGTTTAGTACCTACACGATACAAAATATTATATTGATATACCTACCTATAAACAGAAAAAAAAAATACAATTTATTTTTATCAATCATAGAAATACTTTACATTATTTTCCTCGTATAGCTTTGTAATATAAATTAATAATCATAACAATTCTAATACACCCACTCGCCATAAAAATTAATATATTACAATAATGAGCAACTGAACATAACACATGCCTCATTGCCTCATTGTCTTTTAAAATTTTAAGTGAAAACTCCAAGTGCCTTTAAAAATTCAAACAAAATTATTTGACAAATGATGATAACTTTATATAATTATTTATATAAACAATGAATTAAGATTTGTGATAAAACCGATGAACAATAATTTATGGATAAAGAGACAAATTAATACCTAAATGATAATTTGGTTTCAATAACTTTAACTTTCTAATCAATAAACCATTTTACTAAATATTATACAATATAAATAGATCTGTCAGAACTGAATATATTGATTTGATATAACAGTTTATTGTTTTAAAAAATACTATTAATATTTATCAACATCGTATATTCCAAAATTCGTATTTCATTTAATTAAGACAAATTATTAATAAGTACGATATAAAAAACCTTATAATTTATTAAAATATTAAATAATATAGTGGAAATAATACTTTTAAGTTTCAATAGTAAGCCCTTAAATGGCATACAATTTCAAAATCTTATAACTTAAGAATTAAGAAAGATTCCTCCAGTGCAATATTGTTTATTTCAGAAGTCTGGAACATGATGGAAATCAGTGGTTCCTAATAGTTGATCTGTATCCTCCAGCTCCAGTGAATAAGGATCTACAAATCAGTGTTTGAAGGTCCGTAGTATATTTGACCAGAAAAACTTTGTTATCAGTTATCTATCACTATGGATTTTATATTATATTACATTATTTATAATAATCTTATATCCGATAAGTATTCTCATTACCGAAGTTAAAAAATTATAAATTAATTATAACAAAATATAGTATTTTTATAATATTTTTTCAGAAAAATTGTTTTTATTATTACAAAAACAAATATAAAATTGTAATATATAATTAAAATAATGTTTTCTTCGTATTTATGTTTAAGCAAATTTGATAGATCTTTATATATACAAAAATCAGGGATATCCAAATAAAAGGTTCTTCAATCTAATTGAAATTTTGTCTAGGAAACTAGTTTAATAATCATTTATAACCATTTTAAATGAGAAACATAATTTATTTATTTACATAATGAAACATTTTTTGAGTGACATAATTAGTAATCATATCCAAAATAAAATACTAAAAGCCATTGCAATACAACATAATGATACATATGGACTTTTACGTTCACCAATTCTTGCTAATTTCCAAAATGTTCCCAAAGGCCTAAAAATAAAAAATAAAACATTTAAATAGTATTTTATTTAAACAAAAATTAATATTTATTAATTAACATGACGTTAATTATAAAAATATTATTAATTATAATATCTTCTATTAAATATAAATAATTTTTAAACATAATAAATTACAAAATTGTTCTTCCTATTTATGTAAATCTTTAATCTACTCTAATCTACATACATATTAATTGTACAGTTATAAATAAAATGAATACTTTTTCACCATGATATATGAAAATAAACAGATAATATAGATTTTATTTAATAGATAGGTATTAAATTTCTTATAAACAATGGTAGTTACAAAATTTTGCAAAAATTATAAATAAAGTTACAAATTTAATTATTTAACAACTATAATTTTGTATGTTACTAATGTATTTAATAATGTAAATATAATAAGTTTAAAAATGTATACATTATAAGTTATAACTTACCCAGTTTTGTTTCTATCAATAATGCTTGGTAATAATTGCCGAAGATAAGTACAGGTACAAATAGACAATAATAAAATCGTCAATAAACTTTGCAAATTAAATATCGCCAACTAATAAAAATATTAATACGTATTTAATTAATTGTAAAAATAAAAACCACAAAACAAACAGTAAAAATCATTATAAAATCTATACTTTACCATGATTATTGATTATGTACTGCTAAAACTGAAGTAAACTTTAGTAAAAACTTATATCTTCAAACTAAAAAAAATTCTGGGAATAACAAAAAAAAACATACATTTACGTATAAATTAATATTACATTAAATTTTTAAATCATTGTAAATTAGCAATATAGAAAAAATTATAATGCACAATATATAAATATAAATATTAAATGTATTTGATTTGATTCATATTATGCTACGTTAAACTGATAAGTAATAATGACATAAACCTGGGTATCACAAATAGATCATCGCAGAAAAAACCTCCGGACCACGGTTGTAGTATGTAATACTAACGCATTCTAGTGCATGGTGCAAATAACGACACGAAACAATAGATTGCGCCAGTATTATATTCCTTGCCTCAACATAATATTTTATTTTCCAGGAAAAAAAACAAATGAACAATTTTCTCATCCATATTTTTATTTTAATTATCTTTAATAAAAAAAATAAACACTATTTTTTGTTGGGTTAATACAAAGTCAATCAAGTAGTAATTTGTAAATTAATTAATAATTAAAGTTAAAAATATCAATATGAACATTGAACAAATGCAAATACAAGATAAACAAATTTGTAAGTAAATCACTTGTGAATCATTATATTATCAAATATTATATAATATATTAAGCACCGAAAGAAAATAGAATACGAGTAGGTATAATAATTATTCATTCACAATTTTTTTCTTTCTTTTTTTGTAATTTAACACTTCAAAATACATTAAATATTATTATAATGGCTGATGATTATAGAAATATTTTTAACTTTAAATTATAAAAATAAACGGTTAATTATTAGTGTTAGACAATTTTTAAATAAAACTTTTAGATTGTGATCGTCGAACGAGACAAAGAATGTACTGGTTTAACAATGATGTACCTATGTCTTATTTTATTTTTTATATCTGTTGGCAATTTGATCAAAATAATGCTCCGATTTTTACAGATGCTTCCGATTTAATTCTAGTAAGAAAGTGAATGTAGATATAGTTGGTACTTTATTTAGGTCATTTTTTGAATTTCTTAAAATTGACCCTATGCGAAGGGGAAAAACTACCAAAAAATGACAAATATACGACATTTTTCATGAATACTGAAATATTGACGAATTCGATTTTTGAATATTCACATAAGTCATTTTACAAATTCTCAAATATAGGGCAGTGGCGTATTTAGGATTTTGTCAAGGGGGGGGATAAGAATTTATTAAGTGGTCAAAAACTCGAATATGATTCACCGACCCCCGCCCAACCACCAAAGTCACCATTAGATAATGTGCCGATTAATTTTTTTTACATTTATCAGTCTCTATACGTTCAATATAAATAATTTTACTGAAATTTCAACTTTAAACACAAAAACACCTATAAATAAAATTGAGTGTAGAGATTTTCCTCATACTTTGGAAATTCGTTAAGACATAATATCAGTATGCTTTAATAAAATTTTCCATATTTTTTAGCTTTTCTATTAATTTTTATTATAAAAACTAAAAGTAGGTATTAAGAAATAATAAGAAGAATATTCGTATAGATTGGAAGATTTCCGTTTAAACTATAAATACCAACTTTAAACAATTATAAAATTATTGAGACTTTGGATTTTTCTAATAATTTGATATGATGTTAACTAATATATGTAATGTGTAAATATTAAATATACACCAGTAAAATTTTCAAACCATAATGCCAAAAATTGTCAATTTTATCAAAAATTATATACATAAAAAGACAATATTTTTTTGAAATATTCATAAAGTCCTATATTTTCTAGAAAAATTAACATAACGGTTCCAAAATATTACCCCATATATATAATTTTTATGTGAATACACAATAAAATTTTGAAGTCTCTAACTTCAAAATTGCCAGAGTTATCGTGAAATATTAAAATCAAATTTGAGATTTTGTGAAAAATACCGTTTTTCGTCATTTTTACGTCGTTTATTCTACCACTTAGGGTCAATTTTGTGAAATTCAAAAACCTAACTTAAATAAAGTACCAATACATCCACTTTCCAAACGGAAACATATGCTATTCATGAAAATTGGAACATTATTTCGGGTAGTAAAAGTGTTTTCATACATAAAAAAAAAATCACACATCATTGACCATTGTCCATTGTAAAACCAATACGTAATAGTATTACTATTACAAAATAGTATTTAATATGATGGCTATAATTATTTACATATTTTACAGCCTATGGGGGGATTGATCCCCTTGATCCTCCCCCCCGTAAATACGCCACTGCTTCAATGTTATAATGAAATATATCAATATTGTGATAATTTTATTCTGTAATTCTATAATATTACATAATACCATAAATATAAAATTAACAATTTAATAAATCGGTGAATATGTATAAAAAAAAAAAAAGGCCAAGGGAGGGGATCTATCCCCCATATCCCCCCCCCCGTAAATACGCCACTGATATAGGGTAATACCTATATAAAATTTCGAAAAAAAATTTGAGCAGGGGTCCAATATAAATTGCGTTTTTTAGTTTTATATAAAATATAATTACAAAAGGAAAATTCCCAACATGGAAAATACTAATTTGATTTGTTACTTTGTTAGAAAAATAATCGTGTGCGTTCCCATTTGTAATAATTACATTTTATATGTTTAACAATAATATAAAAATACTATAATAGCTGATACCTACTGCTATGACTAGAATACAGGTATAGAGTGGATAGTGCTGTGTATATTGATTAAAATTTGAACGTAATGATATCGCATTCGAAAAATCGATTCTGAGTTCTGAGCGAAGTTCAGTCAGAAAATACAGATATTGTTAATAAATTAATAATTATTGATTAAAATTTTCACATATTTATAAAATGCATACCTGATGCTCATTTAAATTTAGATATCAACGTAAGAGTTCCAATATTTTATCACGTATAATTCTATACGTGATAAACTGATAAATGATAATACTTATACACATATAAGTATTAGGTACCTAATACTTGAATTCTATACTTTGGCTCAGTTTCGACTATAACTATTCGTTTATTTATATACCTAGTTGTAAAATTTTAACTATATATGTAAAAATAAATAAAATGTTAAAAAGGTATAAAAATAAAACGTTTATAAAAATAAATAAATAAATAAATAGAATAATAACATTGCAAATTTATAAAAAATATTACAATAACTATACGTATTAATATTCCATGTTCCATCGCCATGTTTCATGTTATATTTAAATGGGAAGACAATTGCGCTTTATACGTTTAAATATTTTAATAATTAAGTTTTATTTCAAATTGGCAAAGAAAAATTAATTTATCTAATTGAAAATATTGATATAGGTACATTTAACCATTATTTTAATATATAGGCCATAGAGTGTCCCACTAACTACGTTACAGAGTTGTGTGATGTGAAAATAAGATATTTTGACGGTGTTTAACTCTGGGAAAATGGGAACATTAATGTAGTCTACTGAAATTTTATTTTAGTATAACAAAAAAATTTTTCCGTTAGTCTAATTCATGCATGCGCAATGAAACTTTTAAAAGTTAAATGGCAACCCCCATTTTTTTTTTTTTTTTTTTTTTTTTTAGAAATTAATTTTTATTGCACTTTTTTAACACTTTTTATTAAGGTTTTTGTATTCCACGCCCTGTAAAATTCGCCGAGTTATAGGATTTTAAAATTATAAATAAAATGACTTCATATTATTTTTCCAAATTTTGATACATGAAAAATCCTAGTATTTTAATAGATTCAAGCTTAGGAATCTTAATATAGTCCATAGAAGTTATTTTTTATTTTATAAAAAAAATCCGCTTGCAATACAACTTTTGAAAGTTAAATAGTAACACCCATTCTTCTTTACAAATTAATTTTAATCGTATACTTTTAAACATTTTTTATAAAGGTTTTTGTATTCTACACCCAAAATTCTACGAGTTAAAAAATGAATATGTAAAAGAGAATTGATGTTACTATATTTAACTTTCAATAGTTGTATTGCACACGCGCGTATTGGACTGATGGAAAAAATTTTTATTTTACTAAAATAAAACTTCAGTAACTTTTATCGTCAATATATCTTATTTTTACCTTGTACAAATTACAACCATGTAACGTAATATTAATTGGACATTCTGTATATTCATATCGATTATATATATAATAGTATTTAATATATACTCATTGATAATAAATACTTTCTGATTTATTAATATTTAGTATAATATTAATATCACTATGAGTAGTTAATAAATATGTAATTATATAATTATATAATTAATATATGTAATTTACATAATTATAATAATATGTTAAATGTAGGTATCATAGTAAATTATAAAATATGTATACGAGGTAAAAATAGTACGCAAGTGCATCATACAATTAAATAGTAATTAACGGTTAATGATGCAACCTAAACTCTATTTAGTCTACTAATTTCATACAAAATTGCGAAAATCAGTAAACAGTAGTTGTAATCAAACGTGGCATATAGATAATTGGTGTTTACTAAGACCGCGACCTAACTTAATATAGTAATATAACCATTTTCAGTTGGAATTTTATGTTATATATTATGACTTCTGCATTTTACAACAATTCAATTTTACAGCAAAAACAAAATTGGCATTCTTATTTTAATCTAAAGGGAAAGACGTTAAAAGTATAAAATTTTCATAGCAAATAGCTAAAACAATTTTGGGCACAATCCCCCCCTAAAAAAAACATGGGGAAATTAAAAACACTTATTCTATTGTAATAATTACCAATATACAAATACAAATTACAAGTATTTCTTAAAATATTTTATTTATAAAATGCACACTTACTTCTTAAATCAAAATTATGGAAAAAGCTATAATATACTGTTAATATGTTATAATGTTATATTGAAATATTAAAATATTAAAAAAAAAATATTATTTTGAAGATCTATGATCCATGATCCATGTTTTACGCCAATGTAAATTATCAAATAGTTATTTAGTTAAATAATTCGAAATATAATAGATTTTATTGTATACTTAAAATCCCACAAGTTTAATCAGTAATACACTAATACTCTAGAAGAATAATTATAATAGTAGGTATATCGTATGCTTAACAATGATTGCAGTTATTTAATATTTTTATTTTTCCGTATACGAAAACGAGTATACGAGTATATTATTATTATAATATAATACAAAATGCTGTAGACTCATAGGCATAACTGTGGTGTTTGCAGTGGCGTAGCTAGGGGAGTTTTAAGGGTGCATCCCCCTTTGACTTTATGTATATAATATATATATATATATTGTAACGGTGTATTTTAAGCATGTAAAATGATCTATAAGTAGGTATGTTTTTTATATGAATATTTATTTAATAACCCATACATACATTTCTTGATACACCACTGGGTGTTTGCATACCTTGTAATTATATATTGAGTGCAATTATTTTTTCGACTGATGATAAAATAATAAGAAAAAATATAAAAATAAAATATGTATAATATTTTATATTATGTATTTATTAGCATTTCAACTTTTTGGTAAAATAACAAAAAGATTGCGGATTTGAATAATGAATATAGCTGAATTTTTTTCATTAATCGTATTATATCTAATATAATAAATTATATTATATTATATTATATAATTGATTAATTTTTAATCGACATTTTATGGAATTATAGTTATATTAATATGCCAATATAGTTAATTTATAATTATTACATGCAGGCTACAATGAGTATTATAAAATATTTAAATAACATACCTATGACTTACCAGTTACCCATAGTGGGGTATTTACTATTACTATTTTAGTATTTAGTATTTACATTTACTGTGGAGGGATTAGGAATAGTACTAATACCCCTAAGAACTTATTTTTAATTAGTATTTAGTACAACACTTTTTTTTTCTTTTTTTTTTTTTTGTTAACATCCCAAGGGCTGGTTGGCAGCAATTCTCCATTCTTCACGCTTCTCTGCTTTCCGCTTTAGCTCATAGTATGTTACGCACCCTAGATCCTTCACTAATTGGCCTATGTATTCGAGAGGTGGTCTTCCTCGGCTATTCTTCCCTTCTATGGATCCTTCTATTATTCTATTATTATTAGTAGGTTTTTCCTTATTTTAAGATCTATGTTTCTAGAATTAGTAGGTTCTTCTTTTTTTGGAATGCACATCGTGCCTGTTGTAATCTGCTTTTTATTTCTTTGACGCATCCTCCATCATTTGTTATTGTACTTCCCAAATACTTATATTCATCGACTACTTTTAGTGCCTCACCGTCTAATTTTATGTTCGGCCTAGCAGCTTCATTTCTACTACAGACGAGGATTTTAGTTTTTGCCTTATTTATTTTCATGTTGTATTCCTCTCTAAATATGCTATTCATGACTGTTAGAATGTTTTGTACAACAATACAACCTCGTATTTTATACGGAGAATATTATAATAATTATTATATATAATGATTATAATGCATATATTTTTTAGTTTTTTAATATTTTAGAATTATTGTGAAGTCGATGTGATAATCATAGATGTGTGTGCAGGCGCTAAAGAGAATAAAGGTTCCAAAGACACTATATATAAACTAATACGATATATAATATTATGTAAATATTCAGTTTGTCAGAGTGATTACAATTTAATGTTATAAAATTGATGATAATTTCATAAGTTTTCAATATCCAATGCCATTTCAACCGTTTTCATAACATGAAATTATTATGATCATACTGTATATTGTATATACAAGTAAATATTAAATATAATAATAGCGCACACAACCCTCGTACCTATATTATATTTCTTGAGCGTTGAGTATAAATCATATTATACCAAATCCATAATCCGTATCGACATACGAGTATATGACGTTTAAGTTTCACAAAGCCGCAGGATGAAATATAATATTATTATAATATATTTCGAATTCGAAAATAGATCGTTATTACTGTTATTAGATATTTGCGAATTGGATAAAAATATATAAGTATAATATATAATATATCATATATATAAATATATAATGAGAGAATTAAATGAAATATTAAAAGCTATCGATAAAAAATAATGTTTATATAAAATTCATAAATGAGATATGGAATTTAATATCGTACGAGTACGAGTTATTTTTATTATTATTATTATTTTTTTTTTTTAAAAAGTCGATCGTGGTCTTTTTATCACAACCATGATGGGCAGTAAAAAAATGCATAAAAAAAATATAAATAAACGCTATCACGTGTAAAACATAAAAAAATAAAAAAATATTACGTAATATTTATATTATAATCATTATTGGTTTCGTATAAACGCTGTAGAAACACCACGGTATTATAGCACGCAGTATCTGTGTATAAAACACGATAAATATTATATAGTTTCGAAACAAAAAAAAAAAAAACAAAAAAGGCATCAACATCCGGGTCTCGTAAATTATAAATAAGCTATATTATTATTAAAATATTATTTATAATAATTTATAACGAATAATAATAATAATAATAATAATAATAATAATAATAATAATAATAATAAATCGGTTGTTGGCTAAAGGCCTCCCGGAAAATGTAGTGTATATGCATCATTGGCAACGAGTATGATATATACATACTATAAATAAATACGTATATATTTTAATTAATAACAAACGTTAAAATTATATATTGTTTGCAAAACGTTACCTATGATATTATTATGCGTTTGCGTTAAAGTGTCGAATTGTGTTATTTTAATGAAATATACCTATACAGATGACTTGTAAAATAATTAAATAACCAAAACAAAACGGGGTAAAACGTAAATACATTTACAATATTCAGAATAATTTCATTGGTTATTTCATGATGTTTTTAGTGCGGCTGTAGTTTTTTACAACAATATTATATAATACAAATTATGCGATGTACCAACGCGAATTATTGCTCGCCAATAAAATTGATAAACAACGCAATATTCGCAATATTTATATAAAATTTATATAAAATATAACGCAATATTAAACGTCATTTACGCGTTTAATTTCGTATTATATATATATATATATATATATATATATATTCTTTGAACATATTCGCCATTCCGAGGAAATTATAAAAAAAAAAAACCGGTCCGCGTATAGAAAAATTCGCGCGGTATTTGAAAAAATTCGTATACCTATAATTGCAGCGTTTCGATTTGGCGAATTTTTGTAAAATTTTCTTTGATTCTAAACCGTAATAATATTTTTGCAGATATATTATTTATAATAATAATAATTATAAATACGAGTGAACTTACGTACCTATATAATATTATAAAATAAAATTTGTTATGTATAAAATAACCGATCCGTAACGTAATATAATATTTAAATATTATACTTTAAACGCGAATTCGTTTACCCGAAACTGTGCGTTGGGAACGTCGTCGAAGGAGCGGAAAATCGTTTCGGTAAAACCGTATTTACGAGGATCGCGTGTGCCGTTCGCCGTCATTGCAATGTAATAATAATAATATATATATAATATATATATTATAAACGTGGAGCGATATACGCCGCCGTTATTAAATCGTTTGCGGACGAGGAGGAGGGTCGCCGCCGCCGCCCACCGACACACACTCCCGCGTTTATTTCGTCGGCTGGCGTTATTAAACGCTCCCGCGCGCCGTCGCCATCCTTTGAGCGAGTTTCGATTACGCCGCGCCGTCGGCGTTACGCCTTGCCCCTTGCGGTCACAAAATCGCGTAATCGCGTGGTCACGTCTCACGTCTCCGGTGATATAGAGAAAGAGTGGGTGTGGGTGAGGGAGAGAGAAAAAAAGGTTCGTATATTATTATATATTATTATATTTGCGTATAGGTATAATTAAAAACGAAAAATACTAAAAAACTAAACGTTTCCCTTATAATATATTATGTATTATGTTTTATGTTACATTTCACGCATTACAAAAATATATATTTGAGAAGATTGACGCGGGCATACATAATAATATAATATTATATTATATTAAATATTTTCACTCGCACCAGTTAGATATAATATGATATAGTGCATCAGGTTTAAATTTGTTATGTTCACCGCAATATTATTTTCAGGTCATCAGTTCATCGTTCATCGTTCGTTCATTACTCGTCCACCGTAGTCACGATTTTTAAAGTCATAAAACAATATTTAAATAATATATATTATGTAATTGCACCAGATCCCAATACGGCAATACCTCATCACGGACCGCAAAGTTATGATGTCTGAATTGTCTGATAAAACATAAAACATCAATATGCCTAAGTCCGTAGTCGATTTCTTCGCACTTGCGAATAATATATTAATATGTCAATGGTCGGTAAACATACGAGTATACACCACATTACCATGGTAGAAGCATTATATTGCATATGCATATATAAAAATTACACGGGAAATAACATCTATGTAAAGTTGAAAATGCGCCATCACATTTTTTGGTATGTGCACAGAATAGTGTGTTATAGTAATTATTATTTCGACAATCAATAATCATACTCGGTACAGTGCTAGTTAGGATCGTAGGTAATACCATTGATTATAGAATTATTTTAATAATTTTATTTAATCTCGAAAATTGCCGCAAAATACTAAAATAGTTATACCTACATTCATTTCTCGTTCCGCTCTATCTATTACATAACGCATGTGAAATAAATACTTCGGGGCCGAACAGACCTGCTTCACGCACATACTACGCGTAGATTATATAGGCTTTTATAGCTCTATTCAGTATGTATTATTCAAGGTACAATGCATAATTATTATTTATTATAACTCGTCAAAATTCCGTGAATTTCAATTCCCGTAAATAATTCCGTTTTTTTTATTATTATTTTTTTTGGTCGTTTTTCTGATCGTATATGGTCAATTTTGAAAAATTCGAAAAATTACCTAAATAAAGTACCAACGACATTCACTTTCTAACTGGAAGCATATGCTATTCGTGAAAATCGGAGCATTATTTAAGGTATCGAAATAGTGTCTACTTCTACATATATAAAAAAAAAAGAAACACAAATCATTGTAAAACCACTTCGCTCAAAATCTTAACCCTGGTACATGTGGAATATATAATAATAATTATTGTTATTTTTACCCTTAGTCCAAACCACAATAATATTATACATTTATACATAATTATTGAGTTAGTCTTTCATTTATAACTATTAAAACTTTGAATCTCCAGAATTTAAAATTAAAATTATTTTCATAATATCATTACGATTTAGAAAATAATCGCGTGCGACTATTTTTTGAAAATGAATAATAAACCGTAAAAGTTTTCGTATGAAATTCCTAATTTTATTATGATTTATTCATATTATTATTATTTGATATGATTATTAAGTATTACAGTATTATCAAAAAGTGTAAACTCATTTGGATTTCACTTTTTATTTCTTCATCGGTAGTAACATAACATCTATTATGGAATATTCTATTCTATAATTAATAGTAGTATAGTCTACTATAATAGTTCTATCTTCTAAAGTCTAGTATTCGTATAGAAGTAGTGATATATAGTTGTTAGTTTTTTAAATAATATCTATCTATTAATTATTACATGATAGTTTATATCATAATTTATATTGAGTACGAGCGTACAGTTTTTATACGTTGTAGCACGTAATGTTTATTAAATTTAATAATATAAACATTATAAACATTAAAAAAAAGTCTTGGTATAGTAAATTTTGTAATTTTGCTATTATGTTTACCAATTTTTTTATTTTTTATTTTCTACTGAAGCACTTAAATACATATTTTCCCTTCGTTTTAATTAAACACAAAATGTTTTTAAAATGTGTTTAATAAAATAACATTGGTCTATAATAAAGGAGCATCGGGGATTCTTAAATATAAAATTTAGAAAGAAAAAAATTGTATTTAATTATAAAAAATACTATACGTATAACTAAAGACTTGTATACAAAATAGAATCGAAACGTATTTATTTTAATTTAAAAAATTTTGAATGAAATATTTTTTTTGTAAATTATTTAAACAAATAATAAACAAAAATTATATACGTGTTACGTGTTTATTAATACAATTTATTATGTTACGTCCAACTGTGTTTATAATATTATAATTATATTATTATTTATTGTAACAATTTTAATTTCAAAGACTATATTAATAATATTTACACAATATTTATATATTTTATATTTACATTAAAATTTCACATTTGCTTTGCTTATTAATTATTATAATATAATATAATATATATAATATTATATATGATTACTTTTTATAATTTTCAGTATACTTTTACGCGAAGACAGTATATAATTATGAATTATTATTTAGGCACTGCTATACCTAAAATATACTAAAATATTTATTTTATGGTTCATTGAATAATTTAACATTTTAGAAACTGGATGGGACGGGGACTTATCTCCTAAATAATCTTAATTCGATCTGGTTTAAATGTTTGTATAATATCATATAAACATGGTTTACAAAAGTTAAATTGAAACCGTATATATTTTGATCAAGCTTAATATAGTAGTATAGTGTCATATATAACTTTAGGTGACTATAATAATATGTGTGTATGTAAAAATAAAATGCAATCTCGAAGTTTTTTAAAATTTATATGTGTATATATTATAAACGTATTATTTATATTTTATACTATAGTTTATAAACTCATATATTACGATATGTCGATATATTTTTATATTTTATAACGTTAAATTGATAACATATTTAAATATATTAAATACATATATTACTAGGTATAATAAATATAATGTTAATTTAGTGTTATATTTATATTAACTTATTTATATTTTATCTTTGGAAATTATTACACGAAATTTTATTTTACGTATATTTTCAAATATTGTTGTTTTCCAAATATTAATAACATAAACTTATTAAAAATAAATATAAATTGTGTAATTATATTATCTCACAGTGGTATATTGTATATTTATGTATATATTCTTCAAGAAGAGGAACCATTGGAGCAATATGAATTAATTGATTAGCAAAAATATTATATTAATCTTTTGAATTGAAATTTTAATGTATATTTTTTAATTTTTTATGGTAAATGGTCAAAATAATTATAATTTTCATTGTTTCGGTTATTGGATAGTATGTTATAATGAGTGAAACTATATGTGCCTAAATTATGTTATCGGCCGCTGGCTGCAGTTGGTTGTCGGCAATCGGTCGATTAATCGACCAATCGATTAATCGATTAATTCGGTCGAAAATTATTGCTTATTACTATACCTATATTATTTCATTGAATATATTTTAATATTCAATATTTCAATTACTATTGAAATATTCATGGTTATAAGTTATAACTTATTTAAGAGTTCATATATAGTTTTGTCGTAAATAATTTGTTGATTGAAATAGCACATTATTGTAAACTGCGTGTGAAATGAATTTTCGAATATTTATGACCTTGACATAAAATCATTCCGCATACGACGTATAACAATTTACTCGATAAACTTTTCAATCATATGTATTATTTATATTATATTAATCTGATTTTACTGTAATATACGTAAGTAAAATGATTTGCCAATAGCCAATAAAACATAAAATATTGTTGAATGGGCTATATTATAATAATTATAGTGTATTAATATCATAATTTATAATTTAAAATCAAATAATTATTTTTATAGTCGTTTAAAGACAAATTGCTTTAATGAATTATAATTTTATTTTTGTATACATTACATACGATTTCCATATTATGACTATTTATACGTAAATTTAAAGAATACTCAAAATAACAATAAGATATGTTATATGTGTATATTATATATGGCATACATAAGTGCAAATTGGTTAAAAATAGTGTGGGCGCTTAAGCTCCTCACTATGTATAATACGACCTTGTAAATTTGTAAGTAATGTATATATGTAATTTTTATTTTAAAGACAAGTTGGGGGGCTAATTATTAATTTAAAGCTCCCTTAGCCTCCCTGCACTTTGCGTCTATGATGGAATATTATTAATTATTTGGATTGTCGATCTATATAATATTATATAAAATATCCTACGTTTTATTGTGTTTTTCATAATATTCAATCATATACTATTTTTATTGTCAAAATATTATTGTACCTATATTATTATTTTGATAAATAATTATTGTAATATAATAAAATAAATTTGTTAGACAGCATTCCTATACACGTTGTTGAATATCTAAAGTCAATTAATTTTTTTATTTTATATTATCATACAAATGTAGTGATGATCGTACTTATACCTATGTAATACTTACTACTTGGCACTACTAATTTTATGCTAAATAAGTTGTGAAATAATTTCCAAAACATTCCAACACTTGTCCAACAATATTTATAGTGCATTTGTATGTATATATTTTTATTTTTTGGATATGTTTTATTAGATTTTTGTTTTATGTGTAGTGCTAAGCATGTGATTAGCACTATATAAACTTAAATGTTTAATAACTTTTGATACGAATTCAAACTATTTTCAACAATGTCCAACAAATCCGAGTAGAGTTTGTTGGAGTGGTTTTTTTTTATGTCCTATGCTAAGTTTGTAGTGCCAGCTTCACGTAGGTACCTAAATTTATATTAACGTATAAAAACAATATAAACTTAATTAATACTAATAAAAATAGTACATTTATTATAAATTCGTTTAATACTCAAAATTAGTATTAGTATTAGAATCGCATTTTATAAAAATGGTGGGAATTACTCAATTATAATATAAATTCCAATGCGAATTCCATAATTTTAATAACCAACATGAAATACGAATTACGAGTAATATATGATCTAGTATTCTAGTGGCGTATATAGAGATCATCCAGGGGGCGAATTTTTAAAATTTTTATTTCTTAAAAAGTATTTGTTTATTAATTTAATTGTTAATACTAAATATTAAAACAGTATTATAGCAATAAATAAGTCTTAATTATAATGAAAAAGAGGCCAGGCCAAGGAAAACAATTATAAAATACTTATTCACAAAATATACTAATATTAAATAATTACACAATATTAAAACGTGATTCTACCTCATTAAGATCAATAAATTATAATAAAAAAATCGGTCAAAGGGGAGGGCGGTCGCTCTATCACCCCCCTTCAAATCTGCCACCGCTATAATCACCCTGCTGTATAAAGTTGTAAATGATTTTCAATCATAATTCTACATTACATTTTTTGACACAATTACATAAACTAGAAATAATTATTGCATTATATAATAATTAATAGCAGTGAATAATACAAATTGGAAATAAATAATAATAATTAATAATAGTTCGTCTTGGTCGCTCCTCAACAACTTGCAATCTGTTATTTAGTAATTTTGTGTTTGAATCATTTGAATAGCATGCACAGGTAGACATAATTTACACAGACTTTAATAAAGCTTTTGACTTGGTGAACCACAATGTTTTAATAAAAATTCTCCATGATTATGGATTTGGTGAGCCCCTTTTGTCATGGATCTCTTCCTATTTTAATGATCGATATTATTGGGTAAAAGCGTTTGGTACTAAATTAATTAGTTTAACTAAATATTAGTACTAAAAATTTGGTAATTTTGTAATGTTAGTTTTAGTCTTTATTTAATTTGCTGTAACTATAAATTGTACATTTAGGTATCTAAAAAGGGTCTCTTAACCCGTTTATTATAATAAATAAATAAATAAATAATATTAATATTAATTATGATTAATAAACAATAGTATACCTAAAATAGTTTATTTAGGATTAAAAATTTCAAAATAATTATAAAACTTATTTTATGTTGAAAATAAATTTATAATAAACACAATATAATTAGTAATTACATTACATATAATAATTAAGCAAAAATATGTAGTGAATGGAAGGCATTTAATTCTCAATTATTTACATATAAAAAAATTATCATTGGTCTATGATTACGTAAGATTACATTGCGATGGATCAATCGCACGTATTATATAATGTAACAATAAAACAGTAAACATAAATTGATTAATTTAAGGAAATTATTTTAGTATTAACAATAAGTTCACAACTCTGAATTTACTGCATCGTTGTTTGATTTATTGTATTTCGTGTAATTTACACGTGTTGATAAAATAAAATATGTGAAATACGAGTATATTCCCATTTCTTTATGTCTTCTTAAATGGAATACTAAGAAATTCATAATTAATTTATGCCAAAATTTAGAATGCAAATTATTATCATGATTCATAAAACAATCGACAACCCGTCTAACCTATAAATTACTGATTATTAAAATAATGCTAGTTCTCTTTTCTATATAAATTAAATAATAAATATTAATTTATTAATGTATACACTATACATAGGTATGTATAATCACAGGATATTGTATCGTATATACAGAACTATCGATGAAATTATATATGATGTAAAACAAATAGTTCTATACTTCTGTTTTACAAACTTTAATTCTGTTAATGAATGTCTTTTAAATGTCTATAATTCAAATAAATTAGAATAATTAAATAAAATTATGTATGTTAGCATTTATTTATTATTCAAATCAACTGTTTTATCTATTATCTATTTTTAGAATTTGGTGTTTGATCTCATATCGTGATTTTTAATCCATCAAACTATATTACTAAAATATAAAATAAAAAAATAAGAACTTATACTGCTGTGAAAAGGATACAGGTCTAAAGCAGAATAGTCTTGAATTTTGATTAAAATTTGAATGCAATGATAATAATCATTACATTCAAAAAACGAATTTGAGCAATTATATGTTCAGATAATATATACATTGATTAAAAATTTTCATTTATCAGGCTTTACGTTCAATACAAATGCCTATAAAACCTAATACCATAATACCGCAAAATGGCTAAATCTAAATAGGTCAGAATCGTTTTTTCATTGTAATGATTAATCATTGCATTCTAATTTTAATCAAAATTCAACACTATCCTCTTCAGACTTGTATTCCCTCCACAGCAGTATCAGCTCTTCATTTTATTCTTAAAACAGCTACATAAAAAAAAAAAAAATCGTAAATTTATAATATTCACAATTATTTGGAATTGGGTTAGATAATTGGAGTTTCAATGAGATTTTCAAAATTTTTTGTCAATTTTATTTAACATTATTATAAAATATTGAAATATAATAAGAAGAATCCATGTAAATATTGATTTTATTTGAATATCAACAATCAACTTTAACACCTAAAAAAAAAAATAATATTTAAGATTTTTCTAATATTTCGGAACTAATAGTTAATCAATATGTAAATAAGTTTCAATAAAATTTTTAAATTTTTTTGTATATTTAATTTAATATTATTATAAAATATTGAGAAATAATAATAAGAATATGAATATAAATAATATCGATTTCACTAAAATTTCAACTTAAAACACCCATAAAAATAATTTGAGAATTGAGATTTTTCTAATATTTTTGTGCCATGTTATAATAATATTATTGTATTTGACTCCTTAGGTATGTTTAAATGTGGTAATTAACGTATTTTTAACCTAACCTAACCTAACCTAAACGATGATATAATATATTAAAATTCTCAATTATTATCAAATGCCTATATACATATTTGTGTTATAATGAACAACTTTTAGAGTTGTTTTTGTAATAATATTTAAAAAAACTATATAACTGCAGTATAAGGTATAACCTATAATTTAAGCCATTATACCACACCGTACACCAATATATTAGGGTCCAAACCAATATTTATAAGGGTTAACATCGCATGACCTGCTAAAAAAACTGTTTTAGCACCTCTAACACTCATATATAAACCTCAGCATTAATGCATAAAGTGCATACGTATTGCAAGCTTTGCCAACCAAACCATGAGACTACTTGACCCAAAATAATACTACTTAGCATTTAGCTCCAGAGTTAATTTTGATTAAAGTTTCAATTAAATTATTTTTAATACTTGCAGGACATTTTTATATACCTACTATTACTATAGTACTTCATTTGTGTAATGGGTACCAAAGAGATTTATTATCGTCCTTAATAATTATTTATATACAAGTAGTATTTTATTATTTTACTGTAGACAACATTTTTTAATACTCAAAATTTAAATAATGGTATTATTCTTATTGAATACAAATTACTTTTATAATTATAATTTATGCTAGAGTTACTATATAGGTATATACTATAATAGTAATAAATAGTATAGTATAGTGTATACTGTATAATTAGTTTTATAAAGTGTTAATTCTTCATTATACTAATGGTTGAAATATGAATTTGAAATTATAATAATTACGTAACGGATCATTTTAACAGAACGTCACTTGGTATAATTTTCGATTTTCGAACGGTTTAATTTATAGATTTATCATTGCTTTAATAATTTAATATATTATATTATAATATTGTGTGTACGTTATATTATACGATATACCTTGCTATTTTTTTTTAAAAAAAAAAAGAGTTATTACTTAATAAATTTCCATCCTTATATTTTATCACAATATTCTATTTGTCTCTGATCGTCGGGCTTATCTAAATGTTGTTACCTATAACCATCACTCATCGCTTCATCAGATACAATGAATATAAGACGTATAATATCTACGACATATAAAAATACCTTTTTTTCCCTCGTATTAGAATTGATGACCGGGAGGGAACTGTGTTAACATTATTTCCTCCGGAAACGGCTTATACTTATACAGTTATACCTATATATTTCTACAAAATGCAATGTTATAAAAATATGAAAATTACCGGACATTTAATATATTATTATCGTCTTCATCGATCACGTATTATACAGCGTGATTGCACGGGTAATACGCATTTATACAGGCATAATATAACGCATAACCGGCTATTTAGAGAGGTCAATAACCTCATACCACAGGCATGTCGCAGGCTCGGTTTTCGTTTGTCCCGGCGAAAATAATATTATTTTTAGAAATATCCGAATGGCGTAAATTAGTGTACACAGAAAGCCGAAGCCGCCGCCGTCGTCTTTAACGTTAATGCGACAACCGAAACGGTTGCAAATAATATAATATTCGATACACTGGAATACTGGATAATGCATTATTGTTATAATTATAATAATATTGTTATTATAATATGTTATAGCCTATAATATTGTAATATTATTGCCACGTGAACCGCTGATACAGATTTTAAATTATTATTACTGTAATAAAAGAATAATAATAATAATAAGTTATTGGTGTATTACTGTATTGTAATAATTATTAATAAGTAATTAGCATGGGTATTTGCGAATATTCAGTTTTAGCGATTTATAATGTATACAGTTAGTTTTTAGTGACTTTTTTTTTTAAATTTTATTATCTCGTCATCGTCGATGTATTTTATCCGTCGATAATAAATAAAATTATATAATATATTTTAATTATTACTAATTAAGACGCGTATTACATTATATTATGAATTAATGATATAATTATGTAGGTTATTTGCTACGGTATATGTGGTACGTATTTACTTACGAAAAAATTTAATTCCTTTTGCGCTACAGGTACTACCGACATTTTTAGAATGGTAGTGTGTAAACGTAAGGTAATCTCGGAGGATACGTAAAGGATACGTATACATTCCTAGGAATTTTGATGAGGATACACAACGACAACTTCACCAAATTTTCATTATTTTTAAAATTCTAAATTTTCAGAAAATTGTTGCAAATATTATTTATTATTTATAAGTTATAACTTTGTAAGTATTATTAGTTATTGTTATTACTATTGTAGTATTGTTATATACGTAGTATATAATTACTATAGTATTATAGATTTATAGTAATATTATTGCGGATGTAATAAATAATAATTAATTATAATATATTAAATAATAATTAGCTGTATTTTGTTACATAATTTTATATAAAATGTTATTCTACATATTACGAGTATTTGTATTAAAATAAATTGTAAATGCTTTAAATATTTTATACCTGCTGTCCGTGATAGTTATATGATTTAACGGAAATATTCAAATATTATTCATCTGTGGTGTGTTTACGTAAAACGAATGTCAATATAATATAATATTAACAAATAACAATTAATAACGATATTATACACAACACACACACGACACACAGCTTTTTATCATAATATTAATATAACACATTGCCAATACGTAATTATATTATTGACAAGCCATTCATATGTATATCGCTGTGCTATGTTTGTGTGAAATTTATTTAATTTTATTTAAGTGTTTATTTTTCAGCATAACTTATATTGATGATGGGTGCATATTGCATATTGTGTAATAATACGATCACATTTCTAATATCAAATAATATATCTTTAAAATTTTAAATCGTTAAATTATTGCAATAATTTTAGCAGAATGACCTTGATAATATTTATTTTTTAATCGTCAAATGAATAAATTAAGGATCGACGAGGATGTTGGCTACGTTACCAATATAAATATAATTGTTAATTTTCGTAAATTCG